>CABIKL010003808.1:0-10443 GCA_902196195.1 Aptinothrips rufus | reverse complement strand
AATCGGGTGCGAATTCGACCCTTGGCAACATGTGGTCAACCTTTTAGGCTCTTCCAACTTATTCCACGGCCTCCCCCCGATCTGAGGACTAACTTCGAGCTTCTACTGTACACGTACTCTGAGTTATCTTGTCCTTCCTTTACCTCCTACACGCCCCAACACCGTAACATAATAATATGATCAATGCCATGGAAGTTTCACTTGTGGACCGCTACCCCCAAATTTTCAATACCCCAGTGAGAAATATGAGATCAAAACGATGTCGATTCGATATCGTTTTGACGCAAAGGTCGTCTTTCGATGTCGTTTCGACACTTTCTTCTACTGGGACAACCCTGCGTTGGTTCTCAACAAGTACGCAAATAAGATAAATTACTGTTTTTAAATCACCCTTTTTTATTAGTCACTGCTTATTAGAATGTTATACTCAGTTTAATTTATAGTGCATGAATTTCAGGACAGAGTCAGTGATCATAAAACACAGAGGCAACTGAAAAGAAGCACACGAAACAATAGTAAGAAAATTGATGATCCAGCTATTGATAATTCCTCTCCTGAATATCAGCACAAAGAAGAGAGCAGGAAAGAAAACACTATACCAAAACGGAAATACTTTGTTCCGGAGGTAATTCTTACGGTGTCCCCTTATTTTTGAGTAATGTTTGTTCCAGTGTTTCTCTGTACTTACTGTATTTATTTCAGGGAAAGAAAAATATGAAAGCCAAGGAACTGGCAAATCCAACAAAATCATCAAACCTTTTAATGGATGATGAAGATGGTGTGGGAGATGTACAGAAAAGCGACGTGGAGGGGCGAAGGCAGAAGAAGTTTGATTATAGATCCCTTCGAGAAAAAGCCCACTTATTTTTCAAAAACAAAGCAGGGGAGCCATCATTCACATTGATAACATCTGACTCAATGAGGACAATGAGGGTGAGTACATCAGCATATTTTTCTGCAGGTGCATTTTGCTAATTCAGCAGTTTCTACCAGTGTTTACATCTGTACAGAGTTGGATGCAATTACAAAGGCTGTGCAAGAATTCTTAAACCAACCGTCAGTAAATAAGGGTATGTACAAATTTTAAAATCTAGTGCCTTTCTGCACGGAAATTTCTTTGCCCATAAATAACTTAGTCACTTGTGCACATATTGATGGCACCTCATATAACATCATAATAAGCTATTTTAAGTGCCTCGAACGGGAACCTAAGGAAATCAGGATCGAAAATTTGCCTCCCCTAAAACCTGTAGGCCCAAAAGAGGACTTCATGAAACTACTAAATATGCTTCCTAAGTTTGTTGAAGAGTTCTTGATTAAGAATTATGAAAAGTATGTCATCCCTCGTGTAAATATGCCACTGGATTTTAAAATGTGCCACATACATTAGAGTTTGTTTACTTGTTTCTTTGCAGGGCTCTTATAAACTTCAATTTTTTTTTCAGTATATTTTGACGTCAAATTCCCATTTCTCTAAGTAGGAGTCTTGCTGTAAGACAGACATATCATCCATCCCCGAGTTGATTCAACTGCCCCCCGATGGAAAGATTACAAAGAAAAAAACAACTAGGACAAAAAAAAGCTTATATCCAAGGCAAATGGTAAACTTTTTGCTGAAGCTCCTTATTCCCAATGAAAGTTTAAGGAAAAACATTAACAAAAGATAATTTGCCAATAGAAATTTACACGGCTATTAAAGGTGAGCACAAAATTAAATTTGAAATGATGTGGACTACTCATTCAATTTCCAATCTTAAGAATTACTACTCCTCTCTACAGGCTTGCTCAATTTTAGGAAGCAATTATTAACGGTGTGGTTACGTCAGCAAAATGCAAGCCCAGGGTCATGGAGATGTAATGTCCTTACATAGCTTGGGCAATAGCCATCTGAAGATCTTTGACAAGATGATAAAAAAAAACGTAGCCGGGCACAGTTTTGACTCAGATGAGATCCTGATGGAAAGACTCATTTGAAAAAGGAGCATGCATATTATGAGGAAGTACAAATGGAAATGGCAATGATGGAAATGATTAAGTGTGAATTTGTGGTCTGGAGTAAAAAAAGCTTGGTTTGCCTAACAATCACGTCTGATGAGCAGAGATTACAATGATCCATGCCATAAAAAAAATTCAGCAGTAGCGCCCAATTTGACTAAATATAGATCAGGTTTCTTTTAAAATTACCCCTGTTCTGATTTTCTCCAGGAAAGTAGGGGAGACGGGGGAAGGATGTGTCAGGTGGGGCAGCATATGCCCAAGTATATTTTCAGAATCGTGATAACATGACGATTCCAGAGAGTACCGGCGGCACATCCTGCCCCACTCTCCCCTAGTCATAGAAAATGTGTTAGAAGCCCTTGGGCTTCAAATTTTAATTAACTTTCATTTTTAGTCGTGGGGAAGCAGCAGAAACTGGCCGTCACGCCCAAGGATAGTTCAAACGGGGGTGATGCCTCCTGCTTGTAGCATTGTATTGAAGTCGCCTGCCCCCTCATCTGGCACGTCCCATGGTGAATTGACATCATTGTGATGGGTTGCATTTGCACCTTGCATGATGGTCTATTTTCTTTATCTTGCATTTGACACCCAGGGAAATACTGTACCCCGAACCATGCCTAAGGATGTTTCCTACATGCTCCCAGAAGCAGAAGCAGCTGTCAAGATTAATGGCGTAACCTGCAGTTTTGTAACTTTAGGGAAACCTAGTGCTGTGTAAAGACATCGGATACTGCAAATAGACTGATGAAAATTGATGAAAATCAATGTTGGCTGTTCAAATATTGATGTATCTTTCTACTGGACTGAAAAATTTTCTTGGCATCATGAGTGGTGGTTGTATTAAGACAGAGGCAGTTCCTAATTAAATAACTTTATTTGAAGAGTGTTAATTTATTATTGCGTGAATTGGTATTCCTTGTTTTGTCTGACTTCTTATTTCCCAGTTTGCATTTCTGCAGCTTGCAGCTCTGCAACAACTCAACAAGTGCAACAAATGCAACAAGTACAACAGACGGGTACCTAACAGCAACAATCAGGGCAGGTGCAAGCGCAACCTCTGCAGCAAGTCCATCAAGTGAAACAAAATACAACAAGTACAACAAGCTGGTACCCAACAGCAACATTCGGTGAGGGTGCAAGCGCAGCCTCTGCAACAAGCCCATCAAGTGCAACCATCAAGTGCAATAAATACAACAAGCTGGTACCCAACAGTAACATTCGTGCAGGTGCAAACGCAACTACTGCAACAAGTCCATCAGGTTCATCATGTATAACAAGTACAAAAAGTGCAACAAATGGATACTCGACAGTCACATTCAGTGTAGATGCAAGCGCAACAAGCTGCAACAAGCACATCAAGTGCAACATGTTCAACAAGTTCAGCAGTTGCAACATGTACATCAGGGTTGGTACAGACTTTCCATTTTCATTTTCCCTGACTTTTCCATGACTTTACAGACCAAAATTAACGATTTTCCATGCCCTTTGAGCAATGCAGTCAGCCTGTTACGACGCAGTTTAGGGACGCATGAGCTAAGCTCAACTTTCGGCAAAGCACTGAATTAAATCACACGAAAGCTTTTCTAAGTTTTCCATGACTCCTTAAGAAATTCCCTGACTTTTCCATGACTTTCCTGACCGTTTCTTTTTTCCCTGACTTTTCCATGACTTCCCTGACTTCCATGACCTGTACCAACCCTGTACATGTGCATCAGCTCCAGAAAATGTAATAATTGCAACATCCGCAGGCACAACATTAACCTCTGAATATAAACGGTTGCCCATTCACATCACACCATGTGACACAATCAAGCCTTCGTGACATGTTGAATGTACCCCAACTACCAGTTCAACAGCAACAGCAAAGTATCAACCAGGCGCGTCCTTATTTCGGAGACCCTAACACGGACCGCAGTGATTTGCATGAACGTCATCGGCAACCAAACATTCGTGTTGTTTTCTTCCTTCGAGCAGCAGCAACATTATTCATCGAGAATACGCATCAGCATTTTCCTGCCATGTTAGTACCAAAAATGTTCATAACCCCCTCCTCCCTCATAATCAGAGTCGCAAGAAAAGAAACTATTCACAAATGATGCTAATCGGGACAACTGTTCTGAGCTAGTATCTAGTGCCGTCGCTGTTGGCGTGCATATTGGCTTCAGTGAACAGCAAACTGATGGAAAGTATCATCAGTTTTACGTGCCATGTAATTTGGAGCTATTTCCCCAAGGAATGTTTGTAGTATGTCTATTTGCTTGGCAGGCTTAGGAGAAAACATACAAAAATTGTCAGCAACAGTTGGATCAGCCATCATCTCCTTAACGGAATTTTAAAAGAGGGGTTGGTTCCCTGGCCGATATAGTGTTCTCTTAAGTGCAAATAAAACAAACCACACATAGATTGTTCATAATTGTTTATTTGAAGAAGAATGGTGGAGTTATGCAGTGTTATATTGAAAAAAGAATGTCAAGAAATACAATTCAGATAAATGGACGTAAAGAATATTCTGATGAAACAATTTTAAGTAGGTGTGGATTAAAGAATGTTTTAGGTTCGTATATTACAACTGACGGTTCAAGAAATGCGAAGAAATGGTTATGCCAGTTTGCGGACTTAACATTAAAGAAATTGCGAAGGGTGAATTAATAACTAATGGCTCTTGGGAGAGAAAACGGTGTTCAAAACAAGATAAACTGACATTATAAACTCTAGAGATGTATGTCGAGGACCAAGGCCTTCGTTGAGTATTACTTACTCCGTTTTCATTTTTCTATTAGCAAAAGCAAGAAAAAAAAAAGAATAATCATGTACCCACCTTCAAAAGTCTGCATCCTGGTACCAGACGCCCTGTACAGTTCCGTACTACTGACAGACCTAAAAAGAAAAGAATCTCTGACCACTCATCACTTTTTAAGGCGAGAAGTCATTCCCGATTTCCATTCCTAACGAGCATCTGTACCCCACGTGTAAGTCACAATAAAAGAATAGTTGCCCACTTTTACTCCTTCTTTAGGCTAGGCCAAAAATCATTTTTTGGTACGTAAACAAATAAAAATAAATACAGAAAATAAATGTAAGAAATCCTTTAAACTAACATTGTCGGTGCCCTGCCGTATGGATCACCTGTGACAGCAGCACAGGAAGCTTTGGCGACGACTCTGCGGTTGGTGCCAACGACCTAGCGAGGAATTACTGGTCTGCTGGCCCACCTGGCCCAGCAGCGGATTGTCCTGAACGTGCGCGGCGCGCAGAGCGTCGCAGAGCCGCAGCATGTGAGAGCTGAGGACGAGGCTGGGCGGCAGCAGTGGCGCCCTCAACTCGTCGACTATCTTCAGGAGCTGCACCAGCATCTCCTCCATGCGTATCCGTGAAGGCATCCAGGAGGGCCTCGGCGGCGACCCTGCGGTTGGCGGCAGCGAACTGCTTCCACTCCTCGGCCTGCAGCACGCGGTCCTTGTTGGCGCGGAGGTACTGCAGGCCCACCTGTCGCAGCGGGGCGGAGTCCAGCAGGTGCGCGGCCCGCAGCAGGTCGCAGAGCTTGAACACGGAGGGGCTGGCGGCCAGGCTGTCGGCCAGACGATCCTGGCAGACAGCGCGCAGCCCCGGCAGCATGTACTTGTCGGCCGCCACCAGCAGCTCCGTAAGCAGCCCGTCCCCGTCCCCGTCGACCACCGCCGCTGGCAACCCCCTGAACCGCCCCGCCGAAGCGACACCACCAGCATCCTGGGCTGCATCCTCTTCATCGGCGGACTCATCGAAAGAATCGTCCAGCGGCACGTCCTCACCCGGCAGGCTCCCCGAGTACATGTACCTGAGGGCAGACATGACTTGAATGGAAAGCTGTTTTAATTAACAAAATGGCTTTAGCGAATCGAAAAGAAGCGAGGAGAAGGAGCTTCAAGAACATGGCCGCTCTGACGTCACATTTTTTTTTTTTATCATCCGGATCATCGTAATCTCTGCTCATCAGAAGTGACTGTTAGGCGTTTCTGTCTCGTGGGCGAAAACGCACGGTTTCTCTCTAATACCCAGCCATCGTGACATCAGATCCGCCATGTTCTTGAAGCTACTTCTTGCTTTCGTCTTGACTCGCTTAAGCCAAATTGCTACTCTGGTTTGGTGACATGACTACATTCGTCTGCAGAGCAACAGAAATTACCGGGCGCGGTCGCTGATATCCAGCCAATATTGATACTTTACTTCGTTTTTGCAAGAAAAATTCAATACCAGTCCGAAAGAAGCGCCTACAATCGCTGAGCAAATGGAGATATTCGCTCTTCTCTCTCGTGCGGAGGGAGAACCACTTATCTCTGTTTTCTGCTGTTCCCCAGATCAGGGTTTTCAAAGCTCATATTTTTCTTAATGTTCAATTTATACTGTATCCGATGAGTCTGCCGTGCATCGAATCATTCAAGTATGAGAAAATTGTCAGAGTGAAGTGCATATAACACATAGTCGGCGCCGTCATAACCTCACTTGAAATAGCGGTTACGCGTCTCTCGCGGGGCAGCGCAGAGGTAAGTGGTTCGCCCTGCGCACGAGAGAGATGAGCGGATCTCTATTTGCTCAGCGATTGTAGACACTTCTTCCGACCGGGTATCGAAATGAAGATAACAGGAGCTATTCAGTACTGCAATTGCCATTACCAGACAAAAAGCACTAAAATATCAGCTTAATTGTTCATATGACTGCCCGGTAACCGATGCAATCAAGTAATGATGTAATCCTGCGTAGGGCCAGTGTGGGGTGTGGGTAATAGGTGCACACGGTAAAAACTGAACACTCCTTTGGAGCCGATATCTGAACCAAACACTTGCACGTGACCACTCATACGAGATCATGACAAACACGTGAAATTAAATAAATCGCAACGTAGAGGTCAAGGGTTCAATTACCGGCTACAGTGAGGTGTCAAGTTTTTACCATGTGCATTTATTACCCACACTGACCCTACAGGCCCTACACATTATTTGGTCGAATGACTGACCGCTCGTAGCGATTCCTTGGCGGGGAGCTCACCTCAGCATCATCTTGACGGCGGAGAGGCTGACGTCCTGGATGTGCACCTTGCCCGTGGCGCTCTCCTGGAAGCTGCTCTGGAACATGGCCTTGAAGACGTCGCTGCGGACGCCGAGGATGTTCCTGTGCGCCTGCAGCTCCTGACCTTCCACGACCAGGGTCACGTCAGAGAAGAGTCCAGAGTCCAGCAAGCGGCCCAGGACATCGCTCTGCGTGTCTGTCTCTCCTGCTGAAGTCCTCACTCGCTTCGCAGGGGGGTTGACCACGTCTAGAGCTTTGTCGCTCACTTGCACGCGAGCGGTGATCACGAGCTCATTCAATTTACTATTGACAAATAGGAGACTACCGAGACTGGTCTCCTGGGGCATATCATAGAACACGCAACGGTTTTTCAATTTGAAATCATCTTTTGTGATCGGGCTTAGATTCGCTAGTGCAGCGCAAGTGGATTGTATGGAATCCTCATTTGCAGTTTGGAGAGCCGTTATCTCTCTTCGCGCGAAAACAGTTTGCCTTCCGGATGAACTTGTAAAATGAAGCTCCATGTGCAGCTTTCTTGCACGCAATTTCCCTCTTTCGTCACGCAGGGGTTCAACTTCTTGCCTCACTTGAATGGCCCATGACAAGTCGTCGTCGCCCGGTGCAGAGAAAGCTGGGAGGACGAACGGAGAATCACCGCACGTGCACATTCTTTGATCGACGACAAATTTCGCCTTCGCCGTCTTGTACTGCCACATCACGCGAGTCTCCGACATTTCTGAAGATGAATAAGAAATCACTGTGACAGCACACTCCAACAATCGTAGAATAAGACCCTATTTTGGGCAACTGGCCCTAATTCGAGCCACCCCCTTAAAATCATTTGCTCGCAAGTCTCAATTCCAAACGACACGGAAATTTAAAAGTTCACATTGTAAACTCTTTAATTTTTGTGTTCCCTGTGACCTGAAGTAGCCTGCAAGTAATTGAAAAGGGGTGGCTCGAACTAGGACCAGTGGCCCGAAATAGGGCCATTACTCTACTGCGTCATGGCCCCAGTAACAAAGGCCCTCGGAGCTTTCCCATGAGTCATGGGGTGGTTATTAACACGAGCTGGGCCGATTCTTACACTGGAAACCATCCCATGGACATGCCTCTCCCATCGAACGTCCCTTTCCACAAGAAAGACACCCTGCAGTGGAGGTCGAAGTTCAGCATCCTGCTCTTGTCTCTCGTACTGCCTGTGGCTCAAGTCGTCAAAACATTTTCGGGGGTAGACTATTCGCGCTACATCCATAACTGCTATTACATTTTGAGCCGGATGAAACCCGGATAAAACCTTCGCGAGTCTCGAGCAAGTTCCGAAAATACGCCGGACACTTTAGCGCGCCTATATTACCATTCCCGAGGTTAATTATTTTCCCATAGAATTGTCTGAGATCGGATATCTTTTCTCGCGGCTTTCCATGTGAAATGCTGTCCGCTATTGACATTTAATTTTACGTCCCATGAATAACGAATCGCGTTCGTTAGGGTATACTTCAAATAATTCCCTTTCTCTTTCAATTTTTTTTAAGAATTTATATTAGAAGCGTCAGCAAGTGCACCTGGGAATAAGTATTCAGATTGGCGTTGGGATGGGACTGTTCCATATTGCTGAGGCGAAAACTCCTAATTCAGGCCATTGCAAAGGTTGGCACTCAAATCGCTGTCTCCCATAGAACTTAACTATACATAAAGCTTCGAGAATAAACATTGCATTTGCAGATGGTACTGCTAGCCTTATTTTTCTGTCAGAAGCGTGAACGATAACCTCTCACTATAAGTTACATACATCAGTTAGAACCGCTGGCCTACTAATACGTCACTGAGTCCACACCGAGGAGCCGAGGAGCGCATCACTTGCCAAAGATGTGTACTTACACACATTACATCATTACAATACATTTCAGCACATTACATACACAAAAATAAAGATATCGCTGGATTTTATTGTATTTTTAGAATATCTATGTTCAGGGTGCCCAGCGCTGTCTCGTTATGAAATTCCCTGATTTTTCCCTGATTTCCCTGATTATTTTTCACGATTTTCCCTGATTTTTTCGGCTTACACGGACCAATAACTGGCCGATAAAAATACCCAAGATGTGTACTGACGATGAAAAACGGATGTTTCCTGAAGTATGAAAAGTCTCTGCTAGAGAAATGTTTTCCTGAATGAAAAAATATCTTTGAAAAAAAAAGAAGATCGTCTAACGTCTTATCTGTAACTTGCAACGAAAGTCAGGGAAAAAAAGGTTTCAAAAATGCTCAAATATTATAATTATATATATTGTAGAGGTTTCACGACTCTACAGTTGGTAGCGCCTGGTACCGTCCCAGCGCCTTGTTGTCACGCGGTCCGTTCCTAACTGAGACTTGGTTGCTCAGATACTATTGCAGTGGTCAGCGTCACTTCCCTTGGAATAGACCAGTCCTCCCCTTGAAGCATGTGTCCTGTGCTCAATCCTTTCCTTCTCCCTGCCACCCACACCGCAAGGCCAGAACCTTACAATATTATACAAGCCCGACTTCGGCTCTTGGAGCTCTATTGAAACCAATCGAAACGTTATCCCAAGACAACACTTTTACGACGCCGGGAAAAACAAGACTTTTGATAAAGTTCAGACAAATTCCCTGATTTTTCCCTGATTTCCATGCTTGGATTTGATTCCCTGATTTTTCCATGATTTCCCTGAGTGCTGGGCACCCTGCATGTTTTTTACAGCACACAACAGGTCAGGTGAAGCTTTTTTTGTAGCTACTTTTGTAAAACTTAAACTCAAAATGGGGAATTACAGCCCACCGCCAGAAAGGAAGCAAGAAGAAGAAAACGACACGCTGCAACGGATGGTGAACACTGTCACAGCTTCGGGTGCCTCGTCACCCGACACCCGAGGGTCGGAGGCTCGGGCTGAGCGTCTCACCTCATTGGTCAGCGCGTGTCGGGGTGACGCGGCCGCAGACGAGACCTGTGTTAACTATCCGGTTCGGCGCGTCGTTTCCTTCTTCTTGGTTCCGTTCTGGTGGTGGGCTGAAGTACCCAATTTGTACACATTACATGAGTGATGATGCTCTCATCGATCGATAGGCCAGTTGCAGTAGTCGGCCAGGCACGCCTTTTTCTTTAGGAGACAGCAAATTACATTGTGTCCTGGCCCACAATGCGCCGTGTAGACCTTGTGTTCGGTCTGGCTAATCATTAAAATATACCTTATTGAAGATTGTATCTGAAAAGGTATTATGAAGAACAAATAGGGTACTCCAAGGAAGACGTGAACTGGAAGAATGAAGAACAATAGACTATTCCGCTAAAGCAAGAAAAGAGAAGAACCTGAATAAAAACTAAAAGTGAGTATGAGAAACCTAGGCTGCGACACTTCTAAGATGCCCCCAGGTGGCTTC
>CABIKL010003807.1:0-10444 GCA_902196195.1 Aptinothrips rufus | reverse complement strand
AGAGAGAGAGAGAGAGAGAGAGAGAGAGAGAGAGAGAGAGAGGGGGGGGGGCTGTTGTTATGAATCGCGTCCCGCCGAGCCGAGCGTGTGAGTTGAGCAAGTTTAGGACCGCGCCAGCCAGTCAAGAGGGCTGCAGGCCAGGGTATGGAGTAAAATGGCCCTAAAATATGCAGGGTTTCATTAGTGGCGCGGAGTGCCGTCGACCGTCACCGGGGCCGCGTGTCCCAAGCAAATAACCGGCGATTTTGTCACGCACCCTGCACAGCGCCCATCATAGTGTCTGGGCTTGCTTTGTGGACCCGGCATGTGTTCCGTCCGCTTTCGTTCGGCGGGTACTTCGGGCAGAGTCTGCAATACTAAGGGATGAAATGACGGAGGGCGGCACAATATGCAAAACTGGAATCAGCGCGAGTGCGTATGAGGTGAAGTAATTCTTCAGTCTCCGGTACGGGCCGCCCTCTCTCCCTCACACATTGAGTTGGGAAGTAGACCCTAACATCGCTCTATTGACTCCGAACTACTATAGACATCCCGTTAATTTTACCGCACATTTTTACGGAAATTTCATAACTTTACGCTTAATGAATTTATTCAATTGTGTGCGAACACTTTGCACAAAGCTTGAAGTGCTCGATTTTTTTTCGTTCCATGCGCGCGATTTTTTCTTATTCCACGCAAAATGTGCAGAAAAGTCCGCGTCTAACAGGCAAAAAAGAGTGCACATCGAGCTTAGGTTTAACTTCGTACAAATGATCGCACTAAATTGTAAAACTACGTTTAGTGTGTATGGTTTGGTTATTCGAAATTTTCAATAGTGTTAGTCCGGTAATTTTTGACCTAACCTTAACCTAAATTTCTATTATTTTTCATGGTAAAAAGAAAAGTACAATAAAGAATACTGGTGCAATTGTCACCAGCAATTTAATGACACCATACTTTAAAATACAGTGTCATGATCACGCTAGGCGTCACGATAGTGTTGGGGCCGGGCAGGGCGGGGCACGGCGGGGCACGGCGGGGCAGGGCGGGGCACCCTATCCCAGCCCGACTCTTCCTCGTCCACTTCGACTGTGCCACCACTGAATTATGCAGATAGAACGGGTTCGCGTGCGGCTGGAGGTGCGCCAGAAGCGTATCGGAACGGATCAAATGTGACGTGTGCGAGCGCCACGCTGCGCCGCACCGCACGGGAATGAGATCGCTCGCAGAGACTATACTGTGACATTGGGAGCATGCAGAGGCGTACCTACGTAGACAACACGTCGCACTGAGAGAGTTTGGTGAAGATGTCATTACAGTGGCTTGCGGGGAATCAAAACATGGAGTGTACTTCAGTAAGTCCGCACCCTTACTTTCTTCACCGGGGGGTAACGTCATACGAGAGCTTGACCCGATACGTGTACATCCCACTTTTTGGTCTTGCAGGTTGTATAACATTTGTCTGGTCCCTCTCATCAGGAATCGGTGAAGTTCATTCGAAAATATGCATGCACCACTTCATACCCACTCAGTCAAAGTTACGAACAAAAATAAATAATGATCGAGAAGCGTACTGAAACTAAGCGAAGTTTTCAAACCTTCACATTTTTCGGGATATCGAAGGACCATCGTAAAACCTGCAATAGTTGAAATTTAATTTTTTTTTATATGTTTCTGCTGTCTATACCACGCAGCTATTCTCGGACTTTTAAGGAATGCTTTGCGCTTTTCGATATCTCAAATCAGCGATTGAGAACTAGAGAAAGTCGCAATGCATGTTTTGTGGCGTTTTGGCATGCACGCGGCTGAGGTCGGCTGTCGTTATGCAGGCCGTTTTGATCCTCTGCTTCCTTACTAACGAACTTCGGAGTTTGTTCATACACTACAAAGAAATCCCACTCCTCATAACATACTATCGAAATTCGTTCGTATCATGAACGAATTCGATAGTTACTACTTTCTGCGTAATACGAACGATTCTGTTAGTACGTTGTGACGGCTCACAGGTCTTCGCAGTGTAATAATTATATGTTAGTAAGGAAAGAAGAGTGCGAGGACAAAATAACTCTGCAAAAGCTCTACCATTTTGACCGATTTTGACCTAGCGCCAAAAACAAATTAAATTTAAAAGATCGTCAAATATTTTACTGAAGGGGATGCTCTAAGGACCCGGCGATGCGGGGCACTTCCTGAGACTAGGGCTCTTCTAAGAACGCAGACGGCTCTCTTATTTCGCTATGGGCCGCCCCTTTTGTGAAAGAAGCCATAAATGTGACAAGAAAGGATCCAGATGGAAGATGGACTAGAAAGGATGAGAGGAGGGCAGTAAGGGGTCCGGACTGAGAGGAAAGGGGAGAGTCTGCGACCATGGATCTCTGAGAGGGGAGGGGGTGGGGTCGAGTCATCAGCTAGGGAGCCCCCACAAGGCCAGCAATAGCATGTCCGTCAGGCCGCCCGGCGCATAAGTAGAACGCGCCTTGGTCCACCGAGTCACCCTGCCCCACCCCGCCCCACCCCGCCCCGCCCCGCCCCGCCCCGCCCCGCTCCGCCCTCGCGCGGTCTCTCGCAGAGCATACAAGGCCAGCTGCAGGCGCGGGCAGCGGCGATGGCCAGCTGCAACCAGAGAAGGACGCCGTGGGCCAATACTTTGAATGGAGACGTCCGTTTCCAGGCCCCTGCCCCATAATGGGCCGTCCACTCCCATTAAAGCGACGGCGCCGCGCCTGACGTAGCCGATCCCATATCCCAGAACCCAAGATCCCGGATCCCTTGCGGCGCACAGGCCATACAAGACCCGGGCGGCCGCCCCGCCCCGCCCCTCCTTGCCTCTATTCGACCGGCCACGCCAGTGACACCGATACGAGAATATGCTGTGTCTTTTGTGGCCCGATTCGGATCGCCATTGCTGCCGCATCCGGTTGGACCTTTGCTTCGCTGCGACCGAGGTAACGAGAACACAGAGGCGGGTCTAGAGCTGATATCCTCCCTCTCCTTTACCCTTGCCGTCGCATATAAAGATACACGTACGTTCGGCTCCATTCGAAACAGAAAAGATGAGAAATGGGAATGTAATTAATGTTTTTGTTGTTTATTATTCAAAACTGTTACAAGATCCTTAATAACTAGAGAGCGCGAGTTGGTCCAGCCAGCAACACAAAGGACGGGCCGTGTTTTGCAGAGAACTTTCAGAGGTGTTGGCTGTTTTTGCCATTCAGTTGTGAAATGAAAGGAAGGGAATGGAAGGGTAGGGTTGGAAAGGAGAAGGAGCGGAGAGGCGGGAATCAACAGCATCACGGGTGGGTACAGTCATAGTCGTGGCACAGTCATGGAAACACAGCGCGGGGGATGCGGCTCCTCTATTGGACGCGACCACGGACAGACTTCATCGAAACCACAGAACTTTCTGATGAGTAAAACTGAGTGGGGACGGACAAAGGAGATGGGCAGAGCGAGACAAAATGGAGAAGGGGAAGGGTTCCAACGCTACGTAGAGGAGAGCGAGCGGAGGGGCACATGGTAATGAACAGGCAGGGCTCCCTCCCTCTCTCCCTCCCTCCTCCGACATCCGCGGCCTCGACTACTCATCTTGCGCAAACTCTGTGTCGCGCAAATAACAGCAAGGCCAGAAGCGTCACACTCGCATGAAATAGTATAAAAGCAAACAGAAAAAGAAAGAAAATTCAAAATCGATACGCGAAACGAAGACACTAACGGAGTGAGCGCTATAAGGCAATTTTGTTGAACGACCTGCTTCTATATTCTCACGGGTAACACCGACTAAAAACATGAACGTTAGTTTCTTTGGAATGTGACAGCTTTTCGTTTCAATACTCGCTTTTGATTATTAGACATTAGTCAGCTAACGGAAACTTTTGGTTGTTGTAACAATACAATTTTGTGTTAATGAATTATCTTTAAATCAATAGCATAAATAATATGAAACCGATGTAATTGTTTTATCGATCCATTTCTATTAAACGGCATCGATTCAATGAAAATGTATTAAAATGAAACAAAATTGCAGAATGTCATTTGGCTCTCAGAAAGTATTCATAAATACGGACTTTTCCTAAGAAAATTTACTTTCACGCAAGGATACAAGGGTGATACACAAGACGAAGGAAGCACAAAGAGAGAAATCACAGAGTAAAGCACGCACATGTAAAAATTGAAAGCCCAGCGCGGTCCCGACGATGTCACAAAAAGAGAGGAGCAGGCGCCTATGATGTTCAGAGCCTCCCGAGGGATTGCAAGCGTGCTTTTGTTTCGCTTTCTTTCTCAAACAACGCCCTCATCAGGAGACAATTGCAGTAGTTCAAATAGGGGCACCGCGTGATCCTAGCCCCTGCCTCTGCCTGGTCCGCTCGCCGTAATTAGGGGCACTTTGTGAGCCGCGCGTTGCATATGTGGCTCCAAGAGTTAGCTAGGTCAAACAGCAGCAGGTGCCGACTCAGCACTGTAAAAAGAATTCCAGTTTTGGATCCCCTTCCCTAGAAACAGGAGAGAGGAAACACCAGTTTTAAAATTTTTGGGGCCCGTGTTGAGGATTGTGTAGAAATGCATTTTAGACTGTCCTTTTTTCGGGAAAAATTACCCAAAAAAAGCATCTTTTTTTTACAGTGTGATGGAGAAGACCCGCAACAATGATTATTTCGGTTTCAATTTTTAATCTAAGAGTCAAGATAAACCGCTGCACCCTGGCACGAAGCGAAAGGTTGAAAAACAAGAAACGCGTAGTAAAAACTCTGCTCAGGTATTACTGTGTTATACTGATAGGCCTACAGCTAGTATTCGAAATTCGTGCGTCCGCCACGGATTGGCGTACTGCAGGAGGGAGGGAGCAGTCACTGTGGTCACTGAGAAAAGAACTTTGAGTGAGCCGCAGAGAAGTTGTTCAGAGGAGGATCGTGGCAAACCATCGCGCCGCGCGGTGGACAGACGGCTGGTCACTTAGGCCCCACCCCGCCTCGCCCCGCGACGCCGCGCACTGCCCACGGTGGAGCATAGAGCCAAGCGGCCCTGGAGCCGAACCGAGGTAAGCCGCCCGCTTTAGTTGGACATGTGTGGTGCATATTTATGTCCCTTTCCGCGGAGCCGCAGCGAGCCAGCTGGAGGCATGCATACCAAACGACCCCTTTGAAGAAGCAGCGTGCTCGAGCTTCTTTCTGAACCAAGCATGCGTGAGAACAAATATGTAAGCATCGGCAAACATCCTTCCGCCGTGAGGGGTGGCAGGACGCGCGATGGTGAGTAGGGAGGGGGGCGGGGGAAAGGGGGCTCGTCTCGCGGGCAGACGGACCCATAGGCAGGCGCGTATCTGCTAGCTGCTTTCCTCCAACATCCTCATTCTCGCATCCATCTCAGCTCTCCGTCTCCTTCCAGCGCCCCGTGCCCCGCGTCTTAGTTCACGTTTTCACACCCTGCTTATACATCTCAAACTTAAATCCTGAAATGACAGGCATTGTTCGCGTTCACAGGTCTCCACCTGACTCGAGCACTCGGGTCCGCATAGTGAGCCGCGCACAGAGTATTCTCCTGCCTATCCCGAGACGCGGCTGCGGAAAGAAATGGAACCAGATTTTCGGTTCAGTGTTATAAAGTGAATTTTTCTAGTGTGGTACTTTTTACACTCTTATTTCCTTACGAACTAATCTGTTCATATTATGAACAGATTTGGTCATACTATGAACAAAATCCAACCGTTATAGCTACGAACAAGTCAAATGGTTCGTATTATGACCAAATTTGTTCATATTATGGTCAATTTCGTTCAAAATACAAACAGATTTGTTCGTACGTTGTGACAGTTCGGGGGTTGATAGTAAGAAATTAAGAGTGTACTTTCCGGTATTCAAACAAGGGTTTTGACAACAACGGTTTGCTGCGTTAGTAATGATTACTAAGTAATCATTTTGACACGAATGAATTCGAAATTGGGGTGTGAGACACCAACATCGCAGGAAAATGGCAGAGAGGCAGGACGATTTTCGTAACTAATGATAGACATACGTAATACAAATATGTTTGAAAAAGTTCGGTTTAAGAACTGCTGCTCATTTCTGCCTTGGTTTGTGTCCACTCTTAATTTGGTACCAACAAACACCTAAAAGTTCTTATCGTTATGTAAACAAATTGTTAAAGCCATGAACAATCGCTAGTGCTATGACGGTTCCGGTTTTCTCCAATTACAAAGAAATCTGTTGATAATATGAACAATGGATTCATATGGAAAGAGGGGTGTTCAATTATTACGACTGTATCGTATCGTCTACTACGACTCAGCGAATGAGTATTTTTCTTGCGTGCTGTTCAATAAGGTCCTCCCGATCCCTCCCAATACAGCTTCACGAATCACATGACTGCCTCTCTGCTTCAATTGAAATCCCCCTTGCGCAGTAACACTCTTTCTCGCCTTGCTGTTATCCTCTACTGCTCCAGAGCTTCTCCGTCCTGCATCCACCCAATCCCTCTGCTCCCTTGCGTCTCCATCGGCCGACTCGACAGCCCGAATCTGCAGGCTAAATCTCGCGGTGAGGAGAGAGGATGGCGGGCGAGGGTGTGGAAAAAGAAGGGGATGCTAGGGAGAGGCCGGGGGAGGGGGGGGAGGGGGGGGGCGGGCATCTCGGGGCGCTACTCAGGTTCGCAATACATCTCGAGATGAAGAGAAGATCAAGGGGCGCCTTGCCGGCGAACAATGGAATATCAACAGTCTCTTTGTTTCTTTCCATTGTCGCACAACAAGGCGGTCGTCACAATCAGTCAGGGGCTCGAACCTAAGTTTAGCGCCCCACAGGAGAAAGCCCTTCCTTCTCTGCCTCCACGCTGTCATCTAAAGGACGCCCCCGCCTCCTCTTCCTTCCGGGAAGTGTTCGTCCCCTCTTGCATACCGATCCTCTACGTCAGACGATCTGCTAGGGTCATGGCGGCCAAGGAACCGAGAGGGTGAGGACAAAACCCGGTCTGAGTCGGTATTTGAACCCATGCACACGATAACCTGTCGCGGCATGTTTACTTACTGACTGAATTCGGAGGGTCGTCTGAAAGTCCACACTCTTAATTTCTTACTATCAACCCCCCAACTGTCATAACGTACGAACAAATCTGTTCGTATTATGAACGAAATTGACCATAATATGAACAAATTTGGTCAAAGGACGAACCATTTGACTTTTTCGTAGCTATGACGGTTGGATTTTGTTCATAGTATGACCAAATCTGTTCATAATATGAACGTTAGTTCGTAAGGAAATAAGAGTGCAGACATTGGTTGACATTAAAGTCGAAGGTTTAAATAACACACACAACGGGGATTTATTTCCCTCCCTCTGTCTTCCTTCAAGCGTTCAGACTTCATGCATTTGTCGGAGCTAAAACGGAATCTACGCTGGTTCAGCGACTTGATGGTCCAAGCGCCTGTGAAGGAGAGGGTAGGCAACCCGCTCCCTGGTGAGCGAGGCGGGCTGGCCTACGCTTCAACTACCTTGGCCGCCAAGCTGTTCATTTCATATATGCCCCGCGGCTCACAAGGCGTACTCCCCATGCTGGTGTTGCTACTTCTCGCACAAAGAGAACTATCGAATCGGTGAACACTTAACTTATCGCAGGGTCGGTAAACGAGAGTTAGCACTGGATTCGGTAAGAAAAAAGGCTTCCGGTCAGATATAAGATCTTTGTTGGTAACTGACCCGAAAAGAGAATAAAATTTATTCCAAAGTTATAGGAAAATGTGAATCAGCCTCAGGCTCTATGACTGGACAGACCCTTGACACTTTTACAGAATCTCTCTGCCATAAGGAAGCCATTTCTGATCTCCAGCGTACTGCCGTGCGACGTGTCTCCCCTCCCCTCTCGTCGCCCCCGTGCCGTCCTGTCACCTGCGCTCGGCTGCCTGAGAACAGTGATTGTGCGGGATGGCGTGGAGTTGCGGGGAGGAAAGGGTCGGGATGAGTGGGGTGGGGTGAGATGGTGTCAGGAGGGGTGGGGGTGCGGCCGGGCGGGCCGGTGTGGGCCGAGCAGGCCGGTCCCGGGAGACCAGCGAACAGAGAGGTCCTAGCCAGCGTCCCTAGCAATGGCTCGCTGCGGTGAGAGCACCAGAGCTCAGCAGGTGAGTACGGGAGCGGGCCAAGTTACATCGTAAACTTGGCACAAGCGTCACGCAGACTAACAAAAACAGCACAAAAACAAACAACAACAAAGGAGTTGGGTGGTTTTGGCTGGCCACTTTTCCCCTCGTGATATTTTTAAGTTCAGTTCTAATTTATCAGAGCTATTGAGAATCTCCTGGAGTGAAGGATGAAAACAAGTGACTGACACGGTGATAATACAAACAATAAACACAGTACTGCTTTTGAAGCTTAGTTATTAATTTCCCTGAAAGCTCAAAAATTAGCAATTAAAAGTTCCGCTCCAGCCGATTTTCTTCCTGCGGGAGCCCATTTGTCTCCATCCATATTTTAAAGAACTTATTTTCTGTGAAACAGCCATCTGATTCATTTAGACCTCAGGCTATTAGCCGGTCAATTAGCTGCTCACAAAGCTGAGACAAAACATGCCTCTATCTATACAAAAAGCTCTAAATTGCTTTTCACCCCTTGCTGTTAAGGACAAGAAATTTCGTTTGAATTCTGGCACAGAACCTGGAGTGTTGTCAATACCGTATTGAGTGGCTGGGTTCCAATTTGACCAGAAGCGGACTTGATTCTGACTCATTGTATGTTAGCAAAGTGCTTGTCGTATGAGTGGGCCGGTTAGGTCCACAGCCGGCCTCAACTTTCCGGATTCTGTGTCGATTTCCACAGGTCTCTGGTAGTTGGAAGTAGGAGCGGAATAGCACATGACTATTTCATAACTCTTACATGAAATCGCAATCCCCTTAACAATCTAAGAAACATAGCCTCCTGTTCAGTCGCAAAGCGTCCTGAAACTCGTAGATGATCGACGTGGACTACATTTTGACATCGGATGGATGGCATTTAGTCTAAATAATCGACCACATTTTGATTTTGACATACCATAATCGACGTCGATTTCATTCACCAGTAAAACGCTTAAAATTCCGTGGTTGAGAGAAAATTAAATCTACGAAGGACCGAAGTTGATTCGGGTTTCAATTGCGATGCACCGTATTAAGCACCTACAGACAGAACAGCGCGCTTAGTTCCCCTTTCCCATCTATTAGTACGCCCCTTCGCCCTTTCCTATTGCGCATTCAATGGCTATTCACACACACACACACACCCACACACGTGGCATGAGCCATTTCTTTTCTTTCCACTGCGTCAATTTAGGGCTCGCCACACACATATTGGCATCGTTCCTGACCCAAGTCCATCCAAGGTACACGTGGAAGTGTGGTCACTGAAATTTGAACTATGGTCATCACCACGAATAATTGCTGGTAAAAATTTTAGCAGTACTTTTTTTAATGGTAATTTTCTTTTTCGATGAAAAATAATGTCAATTTCGGCCGTCTGGTCAGTAACTACCATACTGAAAACCCTAGTTATTAGCAACAACCATAGTCTTGAAGTTATCATTAAAAAGTATGGCAAATCACCAGCATTCCAAAAACAATGTGCAGACTACTCACCTATAGATGGGCCTTCCCAGCTCCTCGCTGTACCACAGCACCAGGGCGACGGAGTCCCCGTGCTCGTGGCTGATGTCACACGGCATCAACACTGGCATCCCAGCGACAGCGGCCACGTGTGTCACCGGAACTGAAACAGACAAAAAAGCTCATTAGTTTGCTATCTTCAAGGAACAACAGAAACAAACGAATACTGGACTAACATCTGTTTGTTTCGCAACAGCACCGAGCAGTCTTGCCCTGAAAACAACTGGGTGTGAGGTTGATGGGATGAAACAATTGCTTTTTCTACTTTCGAACGACGTAGAAGTAAAACCATGAAAAAAACTTCAAAATTCGTAATGTTAGAGGGTAGATTCTAACGCTTCGCTTTTCGCGAAAACTGACTTTTCACAACCTTTTAGAAAGCGTCTTATCAAAACCAACTTGCTTTAATGTCATTTTCGTACATATGGTTGTGTCACAGGTAGGTCTCTACTCCTCTACAACGCAGCACAGACGGTTTGACCTGTTACATACACGATATAGTACGTAAAACATACGATTCGAACTTTAATACAGACGAACCAGTACATAACACATCTGTAATACACGTGCAATAAACTCCAATTTGAGAAGCTGTTCCTTTAACAGTAATTTTTTGGAACTACTTCACTTTTCTTCAATGAATTAAATATCAAGAAGCTTCTTTTTCAACTGCTGATTAATTTGTGGATCTACTTTACAGTTTACAGACGCGATATCGTAAGTTACACAGAGAAGTCCCAGCCAGAATCTTAAATCTTTTCAGGTCACCATCTCCGATTGTTGTCATTTTTTTATCACATAATACCCTCCATGAGAGAAGACGGGACACCAAATTTGACATCTCGGAAA
>CABIKL010003806.1:0-10444 GCA_902196195.1 Aptinothrips rufus | reverse complement strand
TTTTGTATCCCAACTTAGCTTCTAGTTTACTTTTATTCTTGTTTTTTTTTTTTGTGAAATTCATTTTAATTGATCTCTTGATAGAACAAGCTCAGTTTGGCGCTGTTGGGCGCATTCTGACAGTTGTCATGAGTGGCTCAAGCCTGAGCTCATCACATTCAGGGGGTAAGATTTATACAGAAATCTTCCGTATTTGCACGAGAGCATGCATGCACAGACTTTTTTGAATGGATTGATTCAAAGTCTTTCTTCGGTATTAGCCTAAATCTTTCCGCTTGCCAAATAGCCTTAAAATGAGCAGCTGATTAATCATGTTTTTGTTTTTATCTCCTGTTACTTTAGTTACTCTTTCTTATTCTGGTATGCTTGCATGGGAATGTGAAATACCTTCTTGCTTCTGGGAATATTAGATGTGTCCCTGGATATGAAAATGTATATTTGGATTACAAGCATATCTTGACTCACCTACAATGTATCATCATCCTTACACCATTTACTGCTTGGTCATGTGGCTCTGAGCATGGAATTTTAGGTTCTCAGACTTGTGACTTTTGAGCCTAACCACAACATATCGCAACCATTTCTAAACTGCTCCATAATTTTGTAGTTGCAGCATGTTGCATGTCCTTAACTTTGCAGTGAGGTGGCAGTCTCCAAGAGGATCTCTTCTTGTCTCTGTAGCTCAAGGGGATGAATTTGCTGTGGTCAGAGCTTCAGGTATTTTAGTTATCTCGGGGCAGTCATTTAGCTATTAGAAATGGCATCTGTATAAACTCTCTGCTTGAATGGCATATTTTTGCTTGACTATTGACTTTCTTTTTTTATGAATGAAGTCAACAATTATTCTTGATGTAACTTTTATTGGGTGGAAGTAAGCTCTTATTTATTGTGGTTATTTAGTGCTAATTTATTGTCCTTGTTTGTCAGGAAAATGTGAAGCATTTTGCAAGGTCACCATGGGATCTCAAGAACATCGTACGAATGTGGCAAATGGACCTGCTCCTGTATGGAATGCTTCAATGCAATTTCTTGTCAAAGATTTGCAAGAGGACAGGCTCTGCATTACTGTGTTTGATCGGGGTCATTTTGCTCCTGATGGTAGGTGATAAAAGAATTGCCCACGTTTTTAAGTTCATAGATAGGACGAAGTGTTATTTCTAACACATATTCATTTTTGATATTTATTTCAGAATTCTTGGGTCGCACTGAAGTTCGCGTGTCAGATATTTTAAAAGAATCTTCTCAAACTCCCGGACCCATTACCAAAAGATTAATCTTGCACGAAGTTGAAACAGGTGAAGTTGAAGTCAAACTGGATCTCCGACTGTTTGGCAAGACGAGGTAGAGCAATTGCATAAGGAAGACTCATAGAATGATAAGCAAACTCTTCGATAGACATTTAAAGCATTTTGTGATATGTTCAATTTTGAATCAACTAGACATTATGGTGCATTTTTATTCTTTGATGTAAGAATGACAGCGAATGGAATATTTTTGTCTTGTGACAATTTTTGCTTTTGGAAATTATTTGTCACATGTTCTGTTGTTCTGAATACATTGTATTAATAATTTATATTTTATGGTTAGTAATGTAGAAAAATTCTCACTGTCACTCTGATAGATGACATTGTAGATTTTAGCAATTTATGTGATAAGTGGCATCTGAATCAAATATGTAGTTCTTGTTATCGACATTATTCTTGCAATGAACCAATTTCCTCCATTTTTAAGTTATTTAGTAGCTGTTGCGACTGAAATGTTTTCCCCATATCTAGTTTATGAATCAAAAATTCTTTCATTTCTTGCTCTTTTCTCTCTTTGTTTGTAAATGGAGTTGCAAGATACTTCTCAATCAATCATGTGGAAAGATAGTTGACAGTGTTCATCTCAATAATTTTTGTTCAAAGTGCATTTAAAAGAAAATGTGTTTATTTTTGCCTTTTTATTGTTTAAGTCATGGACGAATAGAAAAGTCCTGTTCCTTGGACAGAATTGCTGAGAAAGCCTTCTCCAAATAGTTCCTAATTGAGTACAATCGTAGAAGTGCAGAAGTGTTATCATGGTTTGATACTCTGATGACAATTTTTTTTGGAATAGAAACGAATTATCGAATATGTGCATTCATACTGTAATAAATTATCCACAGTATTTATAAAATTTTTATCCTAAACATATCCTATTCACTTTCTGTTTATTTTGAAATGAATCCTATAACGCTCCACACTGAAGGCACAGTGCTACATTGTACATCATCGTTGTCTGCTTGACATATCACTCAACATGGCATATTTCTAAGAATAATTTTTTTTCTAAATCCACTTTTTAAATAATTTTGACTTTATTAAAGTATCAATAATTTTTCAAAGAACACATTTCTTGGTCTGGTTTTGTTCAAAGAACAGATTGCGTATTTCGTTCAGTTCAGTCTCATTACTTCCCGGTTGACTAACTGAATAACTGCAGAAATCTCTCATTTGCTGAAAAGCGTACTTATTCTATACATAATACCCTCCTTTCATGCTTCATTACATAAAATCTCTTTATCTAGTTCATTATTCTTCTCATCTTTTGGTCTTTTCTCTGCTCTGCTTTTTCATGACATACTTCAATGCATTCATATATTTATATACAGTGACATCACAGGGTAGCTTCAGGCAGCTTGCTGGTATGCAGTGGTCAGAACCTCCCCAGCCCCAGCAACTAAACCACCACCATAGGGGTGGGTCTGTCCCACTGCAGACGGCTTTGCCACCTGGCCTCTAAACCTACGACTTCTTTTCTATCTCTCGCTCTCTCTCTCTCTTTTATCTTTAGATAAAAAGTTTGCATGCCGAAAAACTCGACATTTGAAAGAGCTCTGACAACGTCAAACATAGAACTTTCATCAGTCACCCACTATCAGGGTTTGACAACACGTTTTGACACCGGACCGGAACTTCTTCCGAAACAATGTCAATGTCCCGCTGGCATAAATGATTATCTCTCAGAATCGTCTACCTAGTCATAAATAATCCGTCTACAAGATACCCAGCTAGCAAGGCACTGCTGAAAAGGCGCGTTCAAGGCGCAACCAGAGCTCACCGGCGCGCCTTGAATGCGCATTCCTTACAGTACAGTGCTATGGGGGTATCAATCCGAATTCGAATATTTTGACAGTAGATCGTATCGAAACGACATAACTTCGTTCCCCTAGTCCACAAGAGACATCAAAAAGACGTCGATTCGATGATAAAATACGTCGCTTATAACGATATCGATGACGATTGACATCGTATCGATGTCGTTTCGACCGATTAGTCCTGGCTGGGTAAGGGATCATTTGATATCTACAACGATTGACATCGAATCGACGTGCTTTCGGCGGATTATTCCTGGCTGGGTAAGAGATCATTCGGTCACGTGGCGGAGAGGCGGAGTCGTGATGCCTTCAGTTTCCTCTCTTCTCGGTCAGGGGTGGGCGCCAGGGAGGGTGCGGGGCCGGCCGGAGCAGGCGATGACTGGCTGGAGGCCGCCGCGTCCTCACTCGGCAGGATCGGCTTGAACCCTCCGAACAGCTGCGGCTTGAAGTTCTCGAAGTCGAACGAGGTTTCCGACGAGGAGGGGCTGCCGGTGCCGCCGTTGGTCTCCTTAATGATGTCTCGGATGTCCGCCTTGTCCACGGTGCCGGGACGCATGCCGCTGGGGCCGTTGGAGCCGCTCAGCACGCTCCAGCCCTCCACCGCCGCCGAGGAAGGCTCCACGCTCACGCTCGCCTGGAAGGGGGCCTGCAACATGAGGTGGTGAGTGTTAGAGTGCTCTCTCATGATACAGGATGATATCACTCAGGGGTGGTTTCGATCTTAGACTTTGTTTTCGTGATAAATCAATAGGGTATTCCAACGACTGTCTGAAGCGGCAGAGAGAAAAACCAACAGAAGCGCATAAACAAGGATGAGAGGCGAGGCGGAAGAGAGGAACCGGATGCTCTGCCTCCTCGCCCCCACGCTTATTTACGTGCTTCTGCTCTGGACATCTTTTTGAAGTCTTTTTGACGTTTTTCTGACATCATCCTGTTATCTTTTCGACCGCCGTGTTCTGTTTCGGACGACACCCAGTCAGTTCGATGCCTCACCTGGAAGCCGTGGTCGTCGACGGCGGGGGAGTTGCCAAACGAGCCTGCCTCGCCCTCGGCGGGCCTGTGGTTGTGGTTACTGAGGGTGTGCATGACGGCGCCCACTGTAAACTCAGAGCCGCCCGACGCGCCGCCGATGACCGTCTCGTGCCGACTCGGCGGGCCGCCGATGGTGACGAGACCTGGTCCGCCGGGGCCGGGGGTCACCGTCTTCAGAGTGACGGACAGAGGCTGCGGCTGCAGCGAGGGCTGCAGGCTGGTGGGCGGCGCTGAGGTCCCGGAGCCCAGCACGATACGACCGCCGGTCTGACCGCTAACGGCAGGGTAGCCTGCGGCGGTGCTGCTGGCGCTGGGGGGGTTGGTGGGGGAAGGGGGCGCGGCGGGGGGCGGCCTCTTGGTGGCGAAGGGCAAGTAGTCCTGCAGGTAGGGGATCACGTTGATCTCGCTGTCGTCGTGGTTGTCGACGGGGAGCACCATGTCGTCTCGTCGCTTGTCCGCGACCGGAAGCGATGACGGCGGCGGTGCAGGTTGCCTGGACACAGCAGAACCGAGAGCCGAGGTTGTTGTCAGGGTCTCTTTTCGGTTGTTAGTAGTGAGTTGCGGACGGAAGCGTTAGTAGGGTTAGCGGCGGCGATTTACAGGAAGAGAAAGCATAGTGCAGGAGAGAGGGTGAGTGGAGATCCAAGGCGTGCGTTGCAATCGTGAAGCAAGTTTTATCTCATCATAAACATAAAAGCGAGAAAATGATGTAGAAGCGTGTACGTAAAAAGAAAATCCTCATTGTGGCAAAAATTTCAAAGCGCAAATTTCCGTGCCCTTTTCCCCGTGAATGCGTGGTACAGTAAATTTCTTATTTTTCATTACAACAAAAATTTCAAAGTGTACATTAACTTGCATAATTATTTTTTTCTCTTTTTTCTTTTTCTTTTAATGAGACCCAACTCCCGCTGTCAGCCAAGCCAGTCAGTTCACCTGGTGGTGGAGCTGGAGGCTGCGAGGCTGGAGGCCATGTTGGTGGTGGGGCTGGCCGTCTGGTCCATGCTGCCGGGCTGCTCGATCGCGTAGGGGAAGTCGGCCTTGGGCGGCTGCTTGGCGGGCTGTCGCGCCGGCTTGAGCACGGGGTCGTCGCGGTGCAGGGCCGGCGTGAGGCCGTACGGCGGCTCGTCGAGCAGGTCGTCCAGGCGGATGGCGTTGGGTGCGTCCTCCTCCTCGCTGGGTCGCTTGTTCTCCGCGTTCACGGGGTAGACGAGGAAGACGGGCGCGGGTGGGCGGTCCCCGGGGGCGGGCAGGTCCGCGCGGGAGAGGATGCCGTGCGCCGAGCCTACGCCGTGCTGCTGCATCATCTGTAGGGTCGCCACTCTCCGCCGGGGCTCGTGCTTGTGGCCGAGCGGGGGCCCCATCGGGGGACCGGAGCGGCGGTGCAGCTGGAGTCGTCCGTGGGGAGAGGGGTGCAGGCCGTGATGCACGTGGGGCATGTCGGCAGCCGCCATCTCGGGGGTCATCACCTTGCCGCCGAGGTCGCCGTGGCTGTGCATGGCGGCGACCTGCTCGTCGTTGTGTCGGTTCACTCTGAGCAGCGGTGGGGGCATGGCCGGGGGCAGCACGGAGTGTGGGCGCCCGCTGCCAGGCCTCTCCATCAGGGGCTGCGGCATGTACTGCGGCCTGCCCTCCAGCGGGCGCTGCCCCATCCCTTGGCCCTGCCCCAGGCCCTGCCCCAGGCCATGCACCAGGTCCGGGTGGACGCCAGAGAGCCTCGCGTTAGGTCTGAACTGCGGCAGAATGTTGGGCAGGCCAGAGTCGGGCTTCATCTTGTAGCCGGGCGGGGCCAGTCCCATGTGCCCCATGGGGGGCAGGCCGGGCATGCGAGGGGGCGGCGGGGGCACGGTGTCCAGCTTGGGGCGCAGGCCCGGATAGGGCTTGGGGCGGCCGAGCCCGGGGGCGGGGCCGAGCCCGGGGGCGGGGCCGGGGCCGGGAGCGGGTCCCGGTCCGACGTTTTCCCAGTGGGGCCTAGGCCAGTCGTTGCTGGGGTGCGGGCCGCGGTTCTTGCTCGGGATGGCGGGGGGCATGAGATCGAGCGCGGGCACGGGCCCCATGCCAGGGGCGGATCCAGGTGCGGAGCCGGGGCCGGGCGCTGGTGGCATCTCGTACGTGGGCTGCTGCTCGGACTCTGAGTCCTGCTGGTCGGGGAGTCGCAGGGGCGGGCCAGGCCTTCTGAAGGGGGGCGGTGCGTCCATAACCTGACCTGTGCCCCGGAGGGGCGCGGGGCCGGGCTGCCGCGCAGGCGCGTTACCCTTGTGCGGCTCCAGTTGGGACCCCAGTTGCGAAGGATGCTGGAACGAGCCGTGGACCACGATCTCCTTCGTCTCCTGACCGTCACGCTGCTCGTCCGGGAACACCACGCGACTTGTCGTGCTGGGGGCGGGGGCGGCTGTTGTGGGCTGCGGTTGCTGTTGCTTCTTTTGTTGTTGTTCCTGTTGTTGTTGCTGTTGTTGTTGCTGGGTCTGTGGCGACTGTTGTTGCGATGGCTGTTGGGTTTGATGTTGTTGCTGTTGCTGCTTTTGTTGCTGCTGCTGTTTCAGTTCTTGCTGCTCCTGTTGTTGCTGCTTCTGTTCTTGCTGCTGCTTTTGTTGTTGTTGCTGCTGCTGCTGGAGCAGTTGTTGCTGCTGCTGTTGTTGTTGTTGCAGCTGCTGCTTCTGTTCTTGCTGTTGTAGCTTTTGTTGTTGTTGCTGCTGCTGTTGCTGTTGTTGTTGCTGTTGTTTCTGTTCTTGCTGCTGTTGCTGCTGTTGCTTCTGTTGTTGTTGATGCTGCTGCTGTTGTTTATGTTGCTGCTCGGCGTGGTGCTCCTGCTGCTGCTGCTGCTGTTGTTGTTGATGGTGCTGGTGGTGCTGGTTGTGGTGGTGGTGGGAGTGCTGTCCTGAGTGTTGTCCTGGGTGCTGCTCCTGCTGGTGGTGATGCTGGTGATGCTGCTGGGGGCCGTCCTCCCTCGCGGGCGGCTTGCCAGCCGGGGCGGAGGGCGGCCTGAAAGGCAGGGCCGGGTTGGGGCGCGGGGGCTCCACCCCCGGATAGCGCGGTGGCTGCAGGACCTGATTGGGCCCAACGGGTGGCGCCCCTGGCCTCATCTGCTGTGGGGATGGCGGTTGGAAGGAGAAGGACACGTAGTTGTCGCCGCTGTCCGGGACCGTGATGAGGTCGCCGTAGCCGGAGGGCGGCAGGCCTGGACCCGAGGGGGCGCTGGGGGGCGCATGCTGCTGGTAGGGTACGAGCGGTGACCCTGGTGGGGGCCCCAGAGGCCTCTGGCCGTACAGCGGCCGGAAGGGCTGATTGCCGCCCAGGCCGAAAGGGCCGTCTCTCGGCGGGGCTGGAGGGGGCGCGAGGAGTGGTCCCTGCGGGGGCTGCGGCCTGCCCGGGTGGGGGGCGAGGGGGCGTTGAGGTCGGGGCGCAGGCTGGCGCGCGGGGGGCGTCTGCTCGAACACGACCTTATTGCTGGAGGCAGCTGTCTTCTCGGGCACGAGCACCACGTTGGCGGTGGAGGTGGGCTGCGCTGTGGTGGTGGAGGACGCCGCGGTAGAGCTGATCGTGGTGGGGGAGGGGGTGGTCGTTGTGGTGGTGGACGTGGTGGTGGAGGTGGTAGTGGGCGTGGTGGTGCTTTGGGTGGTCGAGCTGGAGGGCTCAGCAGGCCGCGCGGTCACCACCACGGGCTTGCGGTTGAACGGCTTCAGAATCATGACGGTGGACAGCTGCGGGCGGCGTGTGGTGGGCCGCAGCGTCGTACTCGTGGTCGTCGTAGTCGTGGAGGTCGTGGTGGAGGTCGTGGAGGTGGTTGGGGTGGCGGTGGATGACATGACGGGCTGCTGCTGCTGCTGCTGGCCGTGGGGCGGTCCGTGCGGTGGCTGGTGCGAGTTGACGGGCTGCGGCTGGTAGGACGCCGGACTGTCGTCCTCGTAGCTGTACTCGTAGTCAACGACGGGGCGCTCCTCGGAGGAGCTCGGCACTTTGGGGGGCTTCATCCCGAAGCTGGCCTGCGGTGCCTCCTCGGGGTACTCCTCGGACTCCAGTAGCCCCCAGAAGGACAGCGGCTTGGCCGTGGTCGTGGTGGTCGGCCTCCTCGTTACGGGCCTCGTTACGGGCCTCGTCACGGGCCTCGGCGTGGTGGTCGTGGTGGTTGTGGTGGTGGAGGTCGTGGTCACCGGAGTCGTGCTGCTGGGTGCGCGGCTGGTGGTCGTGCTGGTTGTAGACGCGGGGAGAGTGTAGTAGTGCGGGGCGGGAGCCGTGCTCGACGGGTACGGCTTGTGGTTCTTGATGCTGCCGCTGGGGGCGCTGTTGGCGTTGCTGCTGCTGCTGGTCGCACCCATGCCCTGCACCTTGGTGTTGGCGTACGAGCTGGAGATGAGCGGGTACTTGTCGCCCGCACTCGAGTACTTGACCGGCAGGTTGAGGAAGTCGTGGAAGTTGGGCGTTACGATCTTGAGCGGGCTGGAGCCGGGGCTGGACAGGTCATTGGGCCGGCCTCGCGTGCCCGCCGTGTCCTTGCGGTCGATGCCGTCATGCTCCTCGTAATCGTAGTCTGCCGCTGCTGCGGGCAGAACAGATCGTCATGGTTCAGTAAGTGGTGATTACTGGCTATAATGGCGTGCAAAATTTGAGGATGTAGCTTGATTTTATAAACATTCAATCTGCATTTCAACTATTTTTGCTATTTTCTAGTGATTTATAGATTTATTTCAAATTATTTAGAGCAACCTGTTGATGATTTACTGAAGTTAGGCCTATTACACCTTGTACACCCGGTAAACGAAAGTCTCGGAAACCGAACGCGTGGCTCGGTTTTGGGTCGCTGTCTCTTTCCTTCTCCTAAACTGAGCCACGCGTTCGGTTTCCGAGGCTCTTGTGCATCTAACAATGCCGTCCTAATGAGAAAACGTGTGATCGCTGTGCTACATTAGAAAATATTCGATCAGATTCGATCACTCGCTCTAGAATAAGAAAATACAGGAACTCAATTTCTGGAAACGCCTGAGAAACTCTTTACCGAACTTTGTACCTATTGCCTGACCCAAGAGTCCGAGATAGTACGAAGTAATTCAATGTTGATTACGCACTGTGAAAAAAAATTCTCGTAAAGTTACGACAAAGCACTGGAAAATTTCTTTCCAAAGCACAGTTGTAAATTTACGACAAATTGTCGTAATATTTTGAAATATTGTTATGTCTGTATGCGGAGCATGAGCACCACGTCCAAACTGCCACAACTTAGACTCGTAAAATTACGACAAAACCACAACAATTTTTTTTTCTCAAATGTAAATTTACGACTTTTTTTTAGAGTACGGGGAAATTATCGTGGGTTCGAATCCTGGCGCAAAGTGGAATATACTTTTCTCGTTCTATGCTTTTACTACCCATACTCTTTTGGTACTGAGCATAAATTCCCTTGCGTCGTGAGAGCAGCGACTCTAAAGCACTGGGAATTCCCCCAACGGGATGGATGGTCCCGTAGCACAACTAACTGTGCAGCAGCAAGTGTTGCATGGGATGAGAAACTTTGACGTTCTCTCCGTCTGAACTAAAGTTCATAGCGGGATGTAAGCTTTATATCACATTGTGGCTATTTGAGAGAGATCACTTTTCCTCTCCTTTCCTTTCCCTACGTCTGATGTCCTTCTCCCTATACTCTTTTCCCGCCCCTCTCCTCACTCCCCTCCCACGCGCCCACCTGCGTGCCGACATCGTGACTACTTTCGATTTCGTGTCTGCAGTCTAATCCTGGAAGCACCCAGTCACCACGTTTCTGGCTTGCTACTCCCTCACACACTTGCACTTACTCTACTTACAGTCAGTTGCGGATCCAGAAAGACTTTGAAGGGGAGCGACATAGGACAAATTGCCTACTATCAGGACCGGTGGCTTTGCCTAACTCCCAGGTGGCATGGGGGTGGGGGGTTGATCCCTTTGCCGCACCCCGCCCCGAACCCCCGCACCCCTACCCCCCCCCCCCCCTTTTCCTCGCCTGCCTACGGTCAGTTATGTAAATCGTTTAACATCTAGTAAAACTAATACTTGAGGTTAGTAAACTTGAAGTCTGCGTCAAAATTTGCCTCATTATCAACAAGGTTGAAAAAGGATCTAGCTGGCATGCGCGGCTTGCCTGCTTTTGTCCGATGTGCCTTTGTTTTCTCCGATCACACTCCGAACCCCGAACACGTGGGAGTGAGTTTCTAGTGCTCGCTCGCGCCTCTGCTATCTATCCTGGAGAAACAACCGTGAAACGGAAACGAGGTCTCTCTCTCTCTCTCTCTCTCTCTCTCTCTCTCTCTCTCTCTCTCTCTCTCTCTC
>CABIKL010003805.1:0-10445 GCA_902196195.1 Aptinothrips rufus | reverse complement strand
GAGCCGCGGCCGGGGGGCTTTGGGGTGGCGCTCCTAATGGGATTGGCGGAGCTCCCCGTTGCAGACCCCCAGGGCGACCCCCGGGGAGGCCCCCAGGGAGACGGACTCGGGTACTTACCGGAGAGCCGTTGGGACGCCCCGCCCCGCCCCGCCCCGGCTGCACCTCGATGACCACGGTGCGGACCAGCCCGGCTGGGATCGTGCAGGCTGTGAACAATGAACATGCAGCCGCAGCCCGCCGCAGCCTCAGCTGCAGTGCCGTGTGGTCCTTCCCGTTCGCTTCGGAGAATCGGTTGTTTTCGGGCAGCGGTCCCTGCAGGGGAGGGGCAGCGAGCGGGTTAAAGTATCGAGCAGGGAAAGGGAAGGCCACCGGCCTCTCTTAGGGAATGCCATCGGGGAGCTGGGAACAGTCACCGCTATCCGTGTTTGTTGCGTCCTCTAATCTTAAATTTTAGTCTGGATCCTCGAGGAAGTCAACAGAAAAATTCAAACAGAAAAACCAAAACTCAGAGTCTGGGGCATCCCGACCCAGAAACCATGGGTAAAAATGTATTTGTGAAGGTCATGTCATCATGTTGCGACTTATTTCAAAACGCGTTTCGGAGCTTCCTGATGATTTTAAGGTGTAGGTCCGACCTTCGAAATTATTGTGATGCCCTTGATTTTTGGGTTGGTGTTTCCCAGTGCTCCACGCGGGGTCTCATCTCGGTGTGATGGTGGACATGACATGACTGTTCTGACTGTTGGCAGGCGTGCTGGTGGACTTGACATGACTGTTCTGACTGTTGGCAGGCGTGCTGGTGGACTTGCACGTGGCGGGCACGGGGCCGCGCCTCTTCCCCGACGGCCCCCTCAGCCCCGGCAGGACGAGGGCCCGGTGCGGCGTCCTCAACACCGCCGCCGTGCAGCCCGTCCTGGCCGCGCGCTGGGCGGCGTCCGTCGTGTCCTCGCAGGCGCACCAGGTCGCCGTCGGTGAGTACGTGACGCGGGCTGGTGCTGGTGGAGTCTTCAACTTTTGTTTGGCTCTGGAACGCATGGAGCCGCGTTCCAGGCACTCAGTTAGAGAGCCTAGAAGAAGAGAGGCGACAACTGTCATGGCGGCTACCGGCCTGCGGGGGATCCACCTGTGTCCGCTCTACCCCGCACCCTCGCCGCGCGCCCAGGTAGCGAGGTACTGCGCATGCGCTGTCCCCAGCTGGATCCCAGCTGCCGCCAAGCCCGCTGCCGCCGCCATGACAGTTGTCGCCTCTCTACTTCCAGGCTCTCTACACTCAGTGTCTCTACAGCGGAGTCGCGCCCCGCACCGCACGCCGCTGGTGTGGAATGGGTGGCCTACTTGCCGGCGCTAAGCGGGAGAAAAATGAACTATCGAAAGTTTTTAGAACAAAGTTCAAAAATTCATAACATTCAGTTATGTGTGGATCGAAACTCGATGAAATTTTTCTTTGAATTGCTTACAATAACTAATGTACGATTTTCCAATTGTGAAGATGAACTTGAAACTGATGTACTTTCAGAGGTGAAGGTGTTCGACACGTGCGGCGACGCGGACACGGCCATGAGGGACGTGTTCTACGCCGTCAAGGACGCCCTGGAGCAGCAGGACGTGCCCCTCCTGGGTGAGTACTGCAGCGTCGTGTTGTTGTTAGGTAGTTGTTGTTGTTGTTGTTGTGTTGTTATTGTTGTTCGCCCTCTGCTGCAGGTCTGGTGGGCCTCGGGGACGCTGAGGTGGTGGGGGAGACGGTCAGCACGCTGCACGCGTTCGACATCCCCCTGGTGCTGGCCTCGCCGCGCCTCGCCGAGATGGTCACCCAGGAGGGCAACACGCTCACCACCGCCCCCGACATGGGCAGCATCGTGCAGGTGAGTGAGCTTGTCGCTCGTTCTCTCAGGAGCGAGGGAGATAATCTTATGGAGTTTGTGTGAGTGGGAGAGGGACAGGCGGGAATCTCAGCCCCGGCATCTCTCTCGCACTCACATAAATTCCATAACACACTCCTTCCCGATTACACCTCGCTCGCACGTATCCCAGTCCGCCCCTACATCTGGAATCTGAAGGCGACGTCGCAAAGACGTCCAGTGGACTTCCCTCTTTCGATTTGCAATGGGACTTCCTTTGAACCTACCATGACGTCGTGTACACTGAAAGGGCGGCATCCAGTGAACTTGCGCGCCTTGTTTGTCTACGTGTTCTGCTAATGTGTCGGACCGTGTCCATAGATTACGTAATGCTCTAAGGGCGGGATGGGGTGGGCGGAGGGTTGGGGTTGTGTGCAGTACCGGGCAGCGTTGTCTCCTGTAGTTTACGGACGGGCCCTCGCTGATCTGATGTGTTTGTCGGCTCTTCGCAGGCCGTGGTGGAGCTCGGCAGGGCGCTGGGAGTCAGCAGCATCTCGCTGGTGTCGTCCTGTCCGCGCAGCTTCAGCAGGTTCCGTCGCGACCTGGAGGCGCGCGGCATGCGGCTCGGCCGGGCGCTGCAGGTCAAGAAGCACTCCCCCGTCCTCGGCGACGTCGTCAGGAAGTTCCTCGAAGAATCGGTAAGTTTGCTCCCCGTGAATCGCGTGGTTTCGTGACGTCATGAAAACAATGCCTATTTCTGATAGCTAAGAATTTGCCGCCAGCAGGCACAGTTGGGTCACGTCGCGAGACCGCGTGGTTTATTGGTCATTCCCTGTGGCTCCCCAGAGAGACATGAGTGGTTGAAACGATGTCGAGTAGAGACCGCTTCAACCACTGTGTTTCTGTCGCTTTCGAGAATTGATTTTATCTGCCTTTGTTCTTCACAGGAAGAGGGTGAGACGGTTGCCCTGGTCCTAGAACCAGAGGAGATCAGTGGCTTGGCTCAGAGTCTTCGCAGCTACCGCGTAGCATCTCGTAAGATACAGCTTATCACAGGCACTATTGGTTTGAACCACAACCTAATGCGCCTGTGGAGGAACTTGTTTGCTGGATCATTTCTCATAGAGCCACACATGCCAGAACTTCCTGATTTCAGGAATTATCTTCTATCAACTTTCAAGGTTTGTTCAAATGTTTATGTTCCCAACAGTAGTTCTGTTTCTTTTGCCGATTGTGCATTCATCCTTTATATACCTTAAATTATTAAATAATTAAATAATTTTCAGGAGGCCCAAAAAAATGCGAATGAAACTCTTGTCAGAGAGTATATGTCAATTGTACACAGTTGCCACTGGAATGATGATTTAGAAACTGCTCAAAAACACTGCAAAGATTTGTCAGTGGTGGAAATCTCTCACAAGCTCCAAATTAACCCTGAGGTGAGTGCTATTTTTCTTTCTGTACACAGTTTATAACAGTGATCACATGGTTTTTCAACTTAAGCCTGGGGAATATATTTTACATTCTATTTTATAATTTTGTAAATTTCTCTTGCAGGTGACATTTGTAGTGAAAGCTGTCTCCGCTTTTTCAGCAGCTCTCTTTCTGTTAAGAGTCTCACACTGTGAAAAGAGTGGTATGACAGAGCCATGTCTAGCATTGCTGTCCCCAAACTCTGGCTTGTCTCCCACCAGTCCAGGATCCACCACTCCGTCGTCAGTGGGAAATGACCACCCGTCGAGGAGCTTACAGCAGGAAATGCTGGCAATGCTATCTCAGCTGAGTTTTACACCTGCACATGATGCTCCCATTGAGCTCTCTGGTACAAGGCGGCATCTGACTCATGATGGTAAACTTGTGGCCAACAAATACACTGTAGCCCGCATCAACCAGGAAGGGGATGTTGTTGGAGTAAGCTGAAATTTATTTTTCGCTTTTTTAAAAGTTGCTTTTTGCACCATCTCTGAATCTTGACTCCTATCTTTTTTGTTGGTATTGTATTGTAAATCTGTTCTTCTCTCTTTCCCATTTTTAGATCGGCTGGTACTCTGATGACAAGGGCCTCCTAATAGATTCATCCATGCAGCGCATCGCAAGTCCCCAAAGAAAGTCTCAAGGATCAGATAGGAAGCAGCCAAGGGGCTTTTCCTCAGATTCCTTCTATCCCGTCCTCCGGAATGAACCGCAACTTGACAGCTTGACCATTGCTGGGGAGGGTGTTGATGCCCGTAAAGTTGGGCCAGATAATTATCTTGGCCGGTTATGGGCCACCATCATGGTAGCGATCGCAGCTGTTGGCGCAATGGTTACTCTTTTCATTCTAGTATATGTGCTCATCAAGATTTGTGACGGTACTCTAGCTGGGAACCAATCTCTAGGAGTTCTTCTTCTCCTAGGCATCATGACGCTATTTGCATGTGTTGTGCCTTTTGTGCTCCCCGTGAGTGAAACAAAGTGTGGTGTTAGAGTGATGGTGTATCCTGTAGCCTTGGCGCTGTGTTATGGAATATTGCTTGTTAAAGTAATGCAACTGCGGTCCCTGGTACTGCTCGGATTGGGTGGGAGAATTTCTTACTTGAATCAGTACATAATCCTTTTCTTCATTGTCCTTGTTCAGGTAAGATAAAGATGAACAGTTGGTAAATTTATTTTCTTAAAATGATATGTTTGATTAAAAATTAATTTTCTCTCGTTTAATTATTTTCAGGTTGTCATAAATGTTCAGTGGTACATGAGCAATGGTCCTCACCTGCGGATAGACTCAGAAGGCACTGCATACTGTCTTGTTCCACGCTCCGATTTCTTGATGCTTCACATTTACATTGTCATCTTGGTAATTTTGGCATTTGGTTATGGCCTGTCAGTCCTGAAAATACGCCGAAATTACAAGGAGGGACGATGGGTAACACTTGCGGCTTTTCTCTCCTTACCAATTCTTGTTGTTTGGGGATTGGTCTTTGGTCTGGCAGCTGACCGCTATGATGAACTCACTACCTGTATTGCTCTGATGGTTCTGGCAATGATTCTTATTCTTGCCATCTTTATTCCTAAGATGAGCACTATAGCAAAACAGGCAAAGCATTTTAAACACAAAAAAATGCACGTGGGGGCTGATTCAGTCAACACTATTTTCACAAGTTTTTCTGATTTGCAAAGGACTTCAAGACAGCATCCTGCTCACAGCAGAAGGCCTGCCTCATGTCTCATGTCGAGATCATCTCCCATGACTGCAGTGCCAAGTCACACGTCCCATGTCTTGCAGCATAATAAGCACCTCTCTGTCCCTCACATGGCAGATGCTTACTCAGATTATGTGACAAAAAATCCTATCTACGAAGTAACAAATGGAGCATATCCTTAGTTATTTTAATGGGAAAGCCATGAGTTGAAACTGTTTTATGTGATATATGTTCGGGACTAATATTGAATGAGTTGCAGCATTGATGTACAATAATTTTCAAGACTGATTTGATGTGCTTTCTTGCTAAGACATAAATTCCTTTTTTTCTTTTCTGTGTTAGATTTTAGAGTTGTAACTGACAAACATGTATCACTTCTTCCTGTGAATTAGTTGACATTCTCTACGCTTTTATCTCAACCAATGTTTTGCTAGCTAAGCCAAAATATCTGGACATGTTGCTCTCTAAAATTCAAGGGAATCGTTATTGGGCTGATACATAAATATTTTGTGGTCATCAGTGTGTGCTGTTTGTCAATCTAACACAGACTAAAAGGACCTAACAGTTTGTTTTGCCATCTATTCCCCCAGACTTGCATTAAAGGATTGTAAATCCTATCAGAGTAAATCTACCGAATTAAGAAAAGTCTAACTTTAGAATATCTACAAAACAAATGTACATTGTTTTAGACTTATCATGTCAATTATATAATTTTTTGATATAATTTTTTGATATTGGTTACTTTTATGTTTTGTATGATATGCTGGTGTAGATATGTACATATTGCTATAGTGTGGTAGACTAGATGTTATTTATTAGAATGAGAGGACAGCTTCTGTACAGTTTGTGTTTACTTTATTAGGTGAAAAATTAAGCTCATACTACTAAGTTTTCTAGTATCAACCATCAGTTTCTTTTGGAGTTCATTCAATAATGACTGTGTGCAGTCAGTGAAAAAAACATATTGATTGTAATGAAAATTTAGACTATTACCCTCAGCGGTATGACGAGATTGCTTTCCTTGCATTAACTTTGTATTCTGAATTTATGTTCAGACCCCTTTGTTATTTTTCTATCATCTCATGATATTTTTTATTTCCATTTGAATGAGAAGCCATTTCTTTGTGAACTAAGTCATATTATTTATTCAGTACTAATATGTACCATTGTAATTAAAATAAAGCAGTCATTTGAAATGATTTTGCAGCATTGTATTTTCTTTTGCCCTGAGCATATTTGTTTTAGAGGATTCTATACATAGTCATGGCTTGACCGAGCAACGTGAATCTTGACTTGCATATGAGTAAATCAACTCTAAGGAATGACGCAAGACAGATACAAAAATAATTTACTTTCCAAACAAAATGCCCAAGAAGAATTTACATCATTTCAGTATTTTAAGTACTTAAAATGTGCCTAGCACAGTTACCTGAGTTCTGATCAATATGCAAATTTTGCTGAACACACTACAGCAACATTTCATTTAGAAGTGATACCAAATAAGATAACGTCCTTGCAAATATTTTCACCAATCAACAATGGAAATAGTCAAGACACACACATCCCTTTGGTTTTTGAGTTATAGTGAAGCAAGAATACAAACACTGATTACGTGCATTCAAGAAGGTGGCTTACGTTGTCCTACCAGATTTTGTACTACCAGACTTTTCCTTTTTCTGTATTTAAAATGTGAGGGAGTAGGGATCTGTATAGAATGTGTTTTAAATTGCGTTTGTTTCTGGTATAGACAAATTAGAATCAAAGTAAATAATACTTTTTGAGTGACTTTTGGAACTTCATACTAAGATAAAAGCTGTACTAAATTGCCAGTTCTGAAAATCATTCAAGATAGCTCAAAAACCGAATTTTTGGACGGACTTTTCTACTTGAGGGTCAGGAAGACCAAACTTACAGTGGTAGGACAACTTGATCTCTACTCTCTGACATTTTAAATACAGGAGAAGGAAAAGTCTGGTAGGACAAAATCTGGTAGGACAACGTCTGCTCCCGTCATTCAAGGAGTATTAAGGAAATTCAGATTATTTTCTGCAATAGATAACAAAGTGCTTCAAATGCTTTATTTGACTCCTTCCCATTCCATCTGAACAAATTTTGTACTGTCACATTCATTTTTGGATGCATATCCAAGCTGTTCTCTTTTGCTCAAATAGATACGGAAAACATATTTACAGTATGAGGAAACATAATTTGCATATTTTTACAATAACAATCTCCCAAATACTCATTACACTCAATGATTGGAAGTTAAGAATGTACGAAACAATTATTCTATTTTCACACAACAGAATATCACTGTACAACAAGTATTAAATAAAACTGGCGTATCAAATACCTCCATGTGAGTGAATCTCACAGTTTGCTCTATGAATTATACAGTTATCATAATCAACAATAATACATCCCTAAAAAAGATATGCAAGTGTATATCTTGCACAGACTCTTTCCAAAACAAAATAACAAAAAACAAGAGAATTTATACAAGACCATTTTGAAAAACATTTGACTACAAAAATTCAGATAATATCCGCAAATTCATGTTAAAACATTTGACTACAAAAATTCAGATAATATCTTCAAATTTATGTTACAATTAAATATTGCCCTCTGCACAAATGAAAGTACATGTGTGCACATCTAATTCAAATTCAGGTGGCTTTTACATTTTGATATCTACAATTTAGCACAATGAAAGTACAAAAAAAGAAGAAGGAAACAGAGGGCAATTCAAACATTTGCAGTTCTGATTTTGTTCAGAACTTTATGAAATTAAATAATTCTTATAAAACAAGCTTTAAAACTTGCACAAGCTAGTGCAGTTCCACTGGCAGTGGCATGATAAAATAGACGTAATGTTATTTTTTTTCCAGGCTGGGAATACATACCATGACTATTTCATAAGACTTAGTTGGCCACTAATAGAATACATCTAGAATGATAACGGATATTATGGATCAGGTCTTATCCAGTCCTCTACAGCAAAAAACATTTGTGTTATCCCTTCAACAAGGTACTTCCCTTTCAGAACATTAAACAACTGGAAAACTTTGAGCAGTTAGTTGACACCTACTGCAGCCTAGAGAGGGCGGGGAATCAGTTTGAAGCACAGCTCACTTGGAGGCAGCCCCAAGAACCTTCTTGACGGCAGTCACAATATCTTCAGGTCGTGGCAAGGCATATCCTTCCAAGGACTTTGTGTACGGCATGGGAACATCCATTCCAGTCACTCTAACAATTGGCGAGTCTAAGTGGTAGAATGCCTCGCCTGAAACATTAACAAGCAAAATATTATATTTTCCAGCACATTTTGCAAAAAAAAATTAAAAACAAATGAAGATATAAATTCTGAATCAAAATCTGGGAGGTAACTTACTTTCCATGATGCGGGCACAAATTTCAGAACCAATTCCACAAGTTGGCCAACCCTGTTCAACTGTGACCAAGTGGTTTGTTTTCACTACAGATTGCTCAATGGTCTGAGTGTCAAGAGGTCGCAGGGATCTTAGATTAATAACCTCACACTCAATGCCCTGCCCAGCCAACTCATTTGAAGCTTCCAAAGCCAGCTCCACTGCTTTAGAGTGGGCAACCAATGTAACGTGATTTCCTGTGGAGCAAAATCAAAATTAAGATATTTAGTAAACCAGCTGACACTGGATATTTGAAGTCTAAATGCAGAAAATATAATCTACCTGGTCGCTCAATCTTTGCTTTGCCAATAGGCAGCACAAAGTCTTTTGATAGTGCTTCATCTGACATAGGGTACTGGTTACCATACAAGATCTCATTCTCTAGAAACACTACAGGATCAGGGTCACGAATGGCAGCTTTGAGAAGACCCTTACAGTCTTCAGAAGAGTATGGAGAAATAACCTGAATAATGAAACAGAAACATTAACCCTCCATAAACTTAAGAACATAGCATTGATCAATACAAATTACGATAAGTATATTAATAAGTTCATGTACTCACTTTAAGACCTGGGCAGTGAGCAAACCATGCACCAAAACACTGTGAATGTTGAGCAGCTACTCCAGATGCAGCTCCATTTGGACCACGGAACACAATTGGTACTTGTATCTATAGAATAGCAACGAACCATGTTACACAAACAGTCAGGGATTTTCAACAACAAAAATTACTTAAAAATTGAAGTTACCCTTCCAGCTGACATGTAATATGTTTTTGCTGCAGAGTTGATTATGTGATCAATTGCTTGCATTGAAAAATTGAAAGTCATAAACTCACACACAGGTTTCAAGCCAGCCTGTAAATTTAAGAAAATTATTATAACCTTCAAGAGATGAGCTCGGTAAAAATAAACAAAGAACAAAATCAGGTAACTCACAAATGCAGCTCCAACACAAATGCCAGCAAATCCAATTTCTGTAATGGGTGTGTCGATAACTCGTTTATCTCCATACTTCTTCCACAACCCTCTTGAAACCTTGTATGCACCATCATACTGGGCGACTTCTTCACCCATTATAAAAACTTTTTCGTCTCGTTCCATCTCCTCATCTAAAGCTTGATTGAGAGCATCTCGCACTGTCATCTAAAACAAAAAAAGAAGTGTTTCAACCACCGTCAAAAAAATGAAATGACAATTATACACTGTATTTATATCCATCAGGTCTATAAGAGAGTAATGTGACTTTTAACTCCTAAAAATGGAGATATCACAATAAAACATACACCAACAGCTGTGCTGAAGGAAGGGAAGAATTTCAGAGTACTCAGTTCTGACTGATCAAGCCTAACCTAACACAAATTATGACGGACGAGAATAGAGCGCACAAAAGTTGATGCAAAGGAAAGTAAGGATGGTTAATTTAACCTGAGCGCTCTACTGGGAATTGACTGTCGAACCGGTTCAAACATCAGTCACTTCCTACCTGCTGAGAGCAGGTCACCCTGGAGGTTGAGAAGGCCCGTCGATTCAACACATTGGCCGCCGTCTGAAACGAAGACGACAACAATTTACGAACATCTTGCACTATGGCTTAACAAAAATAATTGAAATTGGAGCAAATCAATTATGTTAATGCGCTAAATTCTCACCCTAAGAAACATTTTCGTTGATGTTCTTGCAACCATTTTCCCAAACCTGCTACAGACGACACTAAAGGAGGTTGAATGGACAGAGCCTTTTACAATCGTAAATGTCAAGGAATGCTGATAGCAGGGGTTACGTTCAAGGTTAAACGTCGGGCAAAAGGACAGACGGAATGTGAGAGAGCGAAAATCGTCAATTCTTTTAGTGAAAAATTGAACTTTTTCGTTTGTCTTCTAATTTAGACGTTGAACCCGAAATGGTACAGAACGCACTGAAGATAAGTTGGCACCAGCGTAAAGGGAAGGCTGTGTTGGCACTACTGCACTCGACCATTCGTCTTTTTCTTTGCCCC
>CABIKL010003804.1:0-10446 GCA_902196195.1 Aptinothrips rufus | reverse complement strand
GGGGGGGGGGGGGGGGGGGGGGGGGGGGGGTGCTCGTCCGAGTACTGACGCGACGCTGCGCGAGCCTGCATAAGCAACCCGGGTTTCACTTCCATGTGGCCGAGACATGAAAGCCATCATTTGATGAAGCCCGCACGGAGGGTACTGATTAGCTGCAGCAGCGAAGGCAATTGCAGGAGACGGACATCTAAGATTTTTAGCAGCTACAATTTAGCTAAGATTTGACTATTATGGCAGCCAAACCGGTCAGCTAAAGCAGTCAAAGCCTTTGCTGCATAGCTAAATCTTATTAGCTGTACTCCTGAAAATCTGAGCTGTCCATATTCCGCAATTGCCTTTTGCTGCTGCAGCTGATCTGTTCCTTCCTTGCGTCACGGGGAAGTCCACCTACCTTTATCCCGCTCGTTCCCCACCGCAGGTCACTCTCCTCGGCCAACACACTCAGAACTATACGTTTATTGTATTTAGGTACCATCTTTTTGAGTACACAATTTTTTTAGCCGATTTCTATTTAGAAACATTGAAAAAGAAAACTATTAAATATCGTAAACCGGGGTGACTTTGGACTTTGGACCGCGCGTTGACATTAATGACCCACTTTCAGTGGCATTCAAGTTAACACTTTGAACAGGATTGAGTGGAAGACAAGGTTTAGATCACACGCTTGGTGATGATATGCCACGCCACGCCACGCCGCGCCGCGCCGCGCCACGCCACGCCTGGCCAGAATAGCCCCTCGAGGCATATTTAAGGGCAGCCGCGCCGGAAGAAGGGCCGCCGGAAGCGAGGCAGGGGGTGCAGAGGAAGGGCGGTGAGGGTACTGAACGTGGAGGGGAAGAAATGGACGGACAAGACAGGCAAGGGGTAAGGGGCGGGGGGCGGATGGATGACCAGCCACAACGGCGGTGCACACGCAACAGTCAGTCGGATGGCGGGGCGGGGCGGGGGGGGCCCCAGTGGCTTGTTGGCGGGTAGGGTGTGGTGAGGTGCTTCACAGCACTTGTCCAGTGGCCTGCGAGAGGTCAGACACCCCACCCCCTCCCCTCCCTTCACGTGGCCGGGGAGGACGCCAGCCCGGCGAACACCCCTCCTTCTAACTGTGTTAGGCGAGCACAGTCGTCCGCGCCGGCCGACCAGTCGACTCTCACCCCCATCACAGCCCTGCTCGCCGTTATTCAATTATTTGCCTGTTCGTCTGCGAACAATTTTGAAGCCCGCTGTGTGGACTTCCCTCCGGGTTGACGGAGAGTTTGAGGGTGGGGGTGAGTCGGGGTCGTGCCGCCGCTGTGAAACAGCAAATAAATCCCCAGATAATCGATTGGTGGTGAGCCGAAAGCAATTTAAGGCTCCCCCGGGGGCCCCTGGCCGCCCACGGCCGCCCCTGGACGACTGGTGAGAGGCGAGGTGGGCGGGAGGGTGGGGTGGGGGGTGAGGGGGGAGCGAGGGAGTCATCAGGCGAGGAGGCGCGAGTCAAGTGTGGAAGAAATAATTTGCTCTCACGCAAGGCTGGAGGGTGGGACGAGGCGGGGTGCGGCGGGGCGGTTCGGGGCGGGGCGGGGATGGGGCGGTAGGGGACAAGGGGGAGGGGCCACTGCCAGATCGTCTGGATAAGCCGGAAGGAAAAGTTTAAGGCCATTTAAAATGTGTAGCACATTAGGCCCGGCAGGGGTGCCCGTTATCCAACCCGCGACGGAAACACGGTGGTAACACTTTCCTCTCTGGAGTGCAATAAGAACACACTTTCAACCTTAACGCCTGCACGTGGGGGCGTAATATTTGATGTGTTGCGTTGCCTCCGTATGGTCATTCCGTAACGCGTTCCCTCACGCGCACAGGACGCTGTTTGTACGAACGACTCCAGACACTGCTAGACGTCGCTTGTTCTCCTCGGTTACTTCCGGCCGCAGCGGCGCGGCGGCGTGTCAGTCCGCTCGCGTTGCCTCTCGCATGAATTCTTACTGAGATAACAGCGGCATCCACGGCAGGTGCCGCCGCTACCCTCTGGAGGTAAACCGCGGCACGGCGGCGCGCGTCCCACCACCCACGTGTGCCGCGCGTTCTTTTGTTTCCTCTTGTCGTCTGCTACGACACTGTAACGTACAAGTCCCTGTGGCTGTGCGCCGCTCCGAAGGAGCCAGGGCGACGTCATCAGATGCCTCCCCAGCCTCCCTCCCTCGGGGCAATCTGATTTGCCGCGCGCGGAGCTCGGGAACCGAGCCGAGCCGAGCCGAGCCTGTGCCCCCTTTCCTGGGGAAAGCACGGTGGAGGAAAGTAAACTCTGCTTCTAATCCTCGCACGCAGGGCTGTCTTGTCTCACTCCAGGTTGTGAAGTAGTCTCCAGTGTTTCCTCGGCGCTAGTGACGGAACGGAACGGGGCGGGGCGGGGCGGGGCGGGGCGGGGCGGGGCGGGGCGGGGCGGGGCGGGGCGGGGCGCGGCGCGGCGGGGCCCCAGCGGGCCACACTGATTTCTATTACTCTTGCATGCGCAGCACTTTGTAGACAGGGTGTGTCGTGTCGTGTTTCCGCCTTCTTTCTGGAGGAAACAGAAACGAGCAGCGTATCCTATATACACTTGCTCAGGAAAGATGAAAGTGGGGGAAATCCTTTTGCGAGACGGACACGAAATAGCGGCAACCTGCACAGAGGCCACTGTGCAGGGTCTGAGTGAAACGAGAACATAAGTACATCATTGCATAACAACATTTCCAATAATACAAAAAAAGAAAAAAAAAGAAAGGTGCCATTACTACGCATGTAGCTTGATTGAGATGAGTTCGTCAAAAATGTAAGAGTTCTGGCTGTGGATCAAACGTTAACGTCCCTTGTTCTGAGTGTAACGACACTAATAACTCGATAATAAAACACAAGTATGGGTTTATGAGGTCACGCGTGTTCATCCTGGACCAGAGTGATTAGCTCCTCGCCGTGCAGCTCTTGCAGCGGACAGCAGCGGATGAGGAGCTGGCCGGTGGCGGGGAGGGGCGTGTGTGGATCCCGCCGGCTCTTCCAGCCATGCCCGCTGCTGCCGCTGCTGCCGCTGCTCGCCCCGCCTCAGACCAGTCCTTTGTTTTGCTTCGGGCCGCGTGTATACTTTCCTCGCTTCCCCGGAAAGTGTTCGCTCATATTTCTGCCCCTCGCCACGTATATATATATATATATATATATATAGCAAAGCAGCAGCAATATCGAGAGCGAAAGAGGAGGAGGCAGGCCCGGCAAACCATGAGGGGAGGGGGAGGGGAGGGAGGGGAGGGGTGGTTCTCTTCCTCGCCATCACCTCTGACTGCTGCAAGTGAACGGAACGGACCAGAAGCGCCTCGGGCAGGCCTGGGACACCACTGAATCCCTGGGCGAGGGAGGGGAGGGGAGGGGAGCGGGCGACAGGGGAGGCGAGTGGCACCTTGACGACCAGAGACACGGTATCAGCAGCGGGGAGTGTAGAACACTGCCGAGCCGAGCCGAGCCGAGCCGAGCCGAGCCGAGCGACGAGACACGCGGCAGCAGACAAGCCCCGGGACTCTATCTGGAAACGATAATGGGAGTTGCGTCAAGCCTGCTTCTGCTGCTTCCGCTCCTCTCCATCAGCGAGACTCATAACGATCCCTCGACGGAAATGAGAGCGATACAGACGCCTCTGCATGGGAACTTCCCTTTTCTTTCGCTGTAAAGGATGGCCAGGCCGGCCTCTCTTCATCGTGTCCATGGCTTTTCGTTTTATTTCCCAGCCAGAAAGTTTGGCGCGTATAACGATGTTATCGCCCAGCTCCCATGGGAACTCTAGGCGTTAAAAGTACAGCCGCTCGCCGCTCGCATAACAGTTGCTTCACGATAGCTTTTTTGGCGTGTGACCTCGGCCCAGTCAAAGCGGTCGACTCCATACTAGCTATACGTCTGCTCCGGTACTTGTATTAGGGTCACCGCCCAGCATGTTTTCTGTTGGATTGAATTTCAGCCCCGTCTTTAGATTGAGACCGTTCAAAAATTACGTAACAAGTATGAGGGGGCGGCCCTTAGGAATGTTCAAAATCCGCGCGAAATATGGATTGGCGATTGGCGCATATTTATGTCAAGGATGAGAGCCAAGCCCTGCCCAGCCCTGCACAGCCTTGCCCAGCCTTGCCGAGCCATGCCCAGCCCTGCCCAGCCCTGCACAGCCCTGCCCAGCCCTGCCCAGCCCTGCCCAGCCCTGCCCAGCCAAGCGAGTGCGCTGATAACCTTCTAGTGTTATCCACCTCTTCCCCCTCCTCCCCTCTCCTCCCGCCCACCTTCCCTATCATCTCTGTCTCTCCTTGCTCCGCCGTGAGGGAGCATGCGTGCGCTCTCGTATGTCAGTCCGACAGACATTGATGGGGTCTCCAGCTCCATCCCCCTCCCCTCCCCTCCCCTCCATCCCGCCGCACCTCGGCCCCTTCACTGCTTGTCCCGCCCCCAAAAAGTCGTAGTTCGAGTCCTGACTATTTTTGAAACTTTTACAAATGTTTCATTTTTAAAGTTTATTAAGAATTTATTTCGACAGATTTAATTGCGGAAAGTAGGAGACGAATCTTTACGGTTGGGGTTCAGCAAGTAGCAGCTTTGAAATAGAAACGCTGTATCATCAAGAAGAAGGGAATTCTCCGCTGCTTTACCTCTTGAAACTCGACGCCGTTGCCTGTGGTGAAGAATCCTTTACTTTCCCGGCTACGTTCCAGCGTCCCCGCCATTCCTGGACGAAAAACACCGACCATCCAATTAGGATAATTCACTGCTAGCACTGCAGCACCTGTTCTGAGCGCGGCTGCAATGAAAACGATGGTCTCACGAACATTACGACATTGTCTGCAATGAATAATTAGAGGAACATGGAGCATCTTTGTACATTGCCTGGCTGATGTCGGAAAATAATTTCGCTCCCCAGAGTTGTTAATTAATTCAATTTATCAAGGCACTATGAACGCCCTGCGGGATGCCGTTACTCTTTTCCCCGGCCCCGGAGTTCCCCTCATTCCTGGGTTGGGAGGGGGAGGTGGCGGCGGTAGATGGCTCGGTTCAGAGTGGGCAGGTGCGCTGCGCACCACTCTCCTAGAGTCCCATAAAAATGCCCCTTCTCCATTAATGGAACAATCGATGGCGCGGCTTTTCAAACCTCCCGCCTTCACTGTTTTCGGAATTCCGGTAATTTAGCATTCTTTTCGGATGGTACTTTTAAGACTATGACAAGATTATGGTTATTGCTAATTACTATTTCTTCTAATCTGGTGATTTTTGACCACATGACCGAAATAATTACCATTCCTTTTAATGTTACGAAGAAGGTCTGGTAAAATTTTTACCAACAATTTTCTATGGTAATGACCGTACTTCAAAATACAGTAATCTCCCACCTCCTGACGGATGAAGTCTCCTCGCTTCTCTGCTGAGAACCGTCCTCCAGATCATCGTGTTCAGTTGCTCCATTTCATTCCAATTCTCGTGTTTACCAACTGAAGGGATTGATGTTCCTTGGCAGATATAGCAGGGACAGAGTACAGCGCCTCTGCTGAAAGCTTAAGCAAAGATCCGTTCATTTTATTTGTTTCGTTTAAAAAAAAATTCTTTTAAAGCTTGTCTCTTTTTTGGCAAACCACCTGCACCTGGAAATGACGTGAAGGAAGAGAGGAAGGCCAACGTGCAGGAGTCCCGCTCCGCCCCTCGAGGCCGTGGGATTCGAGTCGAGACTCCTGGCCGCCCTCTAATGGAGCGGATTGCTTGCCGCTGATAGATAGATTGATTGATTGATTGATTGCAATTGATTGTGGAGCCCCCCGCAATCAGGCTGGTGAAGCGAACAAGTTAAAAGTTTCCTTGCGCCCCTGTCCTTTCTCGATTCTCGTAGGATCGACTTGTAATCCATCTTGTCTCCGTTGGGGTGAACGACGCCCCACGCCGATGGCCGCTGACCCACCGTCAAGTTTGACCTTTGACCGTCGGTATATTGAATTTAATCCAGCTCTACGTACACTGAAAAAAAAATCTATAGTAACTATACGCTTGACGTGTACAGCTGCAGCCACACGTGTCATGTGTGTAATTACTACACACTTAAAGCGGCACTTCAGGCGTGCTGCTGCTACACGCTTGATCGGCCGGCGCCTATGCTGCGCCAGGGACCAACAACACGACTGAAGAGTATAGCAACTGTCATGCAATTCAAATGCATAGTAACTATTCATACCAGGTCCTCAAGTGAACAGTACCCGCCGCTACATATACACGCATCGCAAGTGTATAGTTACTACGCATTTGTTTTTTCAGTGCAGTTGTCCCGATAATCCGCAGACATAGACGAGGGCGTCCGAGCGTGGCATGGTGCTGGCTACGAGGCTCGGCGGCGCCGTGGAATGAAGGTCAGGGATCAACAACTCCTGTTTCGCGGCTCGTGTTTCTGGAGTCTGTCCCCTTTCTGCCGTTTATCTCCTTCCTCCCCTTCTCCTCGATCTCCTTCCTCCATTTCCCTTCTTTCTCCTCGATCTTCCTCCTCCTCTTCCCTTCGTTCTCCTTCCTCCTCCTCGTTCTCCTTCCTCCTCCTCGTTCTCCATCCTCCTCCTCGTTCTCCTTCCTCCTCCTCGTTCTCCTCCCTCCTCTGCTCCTCGATCTTCCTCCTCCTCTTCCCTTCGTTTTCCTTCCTCCTCCTCGTTCTCCTCCCTCCTCTTCTCCTCGATCTTCCTCCTCCTTTTCCATTCGTTCTCCTTCCTCCTCGTCGTTCTCCCTCCTCCTCTTCCCCTCAGTCTCCTCCCTCCTCGTCTCCTCGATCTGCTTCGAGTGGGAGATTTAGAAGCAGCGCCGGGCCGTGTTTGCTCTCGGGGCGGTGAACTGCGCCGTGTAGGGGGCTGTAGATCCGGCAGCAGCCCGGAGCTGCACGGTCACAGCTCAAACGAAGACGTCGAAGAGAAATCAGGTCTCCTGCCTCGTAAATAAAACGACAGAAAACTCTTGCGCCTGCTCCTACCATCTCCTTTGTATCTATGTGCTTCGAGCTGGAGCGCCTGGGAGGTAGGCAACGGAGACACACGGCTGTCTAGCGGGCGAGCAGCGGGCAGGCGCCTGGGAGGCAGGCAACGTAGACACACGGCTGTCTGGCGGGCGAGCAGCGGGCAGGCGCCTGGGAGGTAGGCAACGGAGACACACGGCTGTCTGGCGGGCGAGCAGTGGGCAGGCGCCTGGGAGGTAGGCAACGGAAGCACAGGGCTGTATGTCGATGGGCTCAGTGCGTGGGGCTGACGCCGCTGTGCTCGCTGCTGGGCGACGTGTTTCTTCTGGCGCACCACACAGAGCACAGCTGGGAGTGTATGGTGCGCCGACTCGACGAGCCGGTCTGCCTCTGTGAAGCGCTAAGCTGGCAACAAAAACAAGGCGTCTGACGGCGAACAAACGAACCAGCAGTTCAGTTTGCTGGCCCACGCCTCCGCTCGGCGCGCCACATCACATGGAACGAACACAAGCGGCGTTGCTTGTTACCGTAACATTAGAACCGCCCGCCGGTCTCCATCCCTCTGGCTCCGCGCGGCCCCGCCACTGCCAGACGTCTGGTCTGCCCGGACCTGACCGCGGAGGACGCGGCAAGGCGCAGTGTCCCCGCGATGTGGGGGCGAGGCCGACATATTAACGACCCCCACCGCCGAGTGTGCGCTGCAGCAGCTACAGCCGCCACAGCCCTGCGATCCCTACTGCCTAATGACTTCAGTTGTCTCAAGGGAGCGGAAGAAGATGCCCTCACTACCAGGACCAGCCTCCCTCCCTCCCTCCCTCCCTGACTGGTGAGACTATCTTCTTCGTAGGGTTTGACGGTGCGGGTTCAATTGCCATCTTTACCAACGATATTTTTTTTCTCGCCAAGATTGTATACCTTATGTTGTGCCCATGTTATGTTTTGATCTGAGCCGCGCTAGAGGGAAAGATAGAGCAGAGTATCGGAGCAGGTCGCTCGCTGGCTGGCGAGGAGAATACTGAGACGAGGCGAGCGCGGCGCACACTAACGGGGTGCGTACTTTTTATTGTGCTTAATTTGTGCACAAACACGTTGTGCACAAGCTGATATTGTGCACGGTGTGTAGTATTTTGTGCACTGTTGCGTACGACTCTGCAAGTTGTGCGCAACAGTGCACGAAATCGTGCGCAACTTGCTAACCAGGTTATACATGCACAACTGTGCACGATTTCCTTGCGTATTTTCGTTTGTGCACAATTGTGCACGAATTCGTGCGCAATGTGCACAAATTCGTGCGCACGAGTGTGGATGTTTAATCTGGTTAGCAGCTTGTGCACAAAATAGTACGCACCCCGTTAGTGTGCGGGAAGTAAACATTAATTTATGCTCGGTCTGCGTCATGGCTTGCTTAGGTAGCGCTCGGGACCAGAAACATTTGATGTCTGATATTTATTGATGTCCGTATTCACTACTGTAACTACAAGAGCGAACGGTATCAGAAAATATTACAGTACTGTACGGTACTGACTAACAGTCAGCTCGAAACTAGCGTAAAGAAGCTTTAGTTGCAGAATGAGTTCAGTTTTATTTCGTTCGGTCAAATAAGTACTTTCCACGAAACAAACCTTACCTTTTCTTTATTTTAAACCATAAGTATAATTTCACCTCTTTTTTATTTGCGGCCGAGGGAGGAGATAGCGTGTACTTTAAGTGAAGTGGACTCACAGCGCAGAGCACCTCGTTTGAGCAACTGACGTCGTCTCTCTTTATTCGCATTCGCTGGCGGCCTTCAGATTGGTTCAGAGCTTGCTGCTGCATTCGGTGGCAGGGAGGCAGGGGTTGGGGGGCTCGGCGTATGGAAGGCCGGCCGTGCTAGTGAAATGCGTCCAGGCCGCGAGAAGCCAATGGAGCCCCGAACTTACTTGAGCTATGAGGCCGGGGCTGGGGGAGAAGGGGAGGGTCTTAAGTCGGAACACTGCGTGAGCGCGTGGGTGGAGCTTTCTACACGGTTCCCACGTTATTAACGCCGGTCCGAACAAATGCCCGCGTGCGCAATCTCACCCGGTCTGGTTCCCCCGCCCCCGTCGCAACCCACCCTGCTCTGCCTCGACGGTTTGCAGTCACCGGACAATACTTTTAAAAAAATTGCCAGACCTTATTTTGTGAAACGGCCCAAGTTAAGGTTTTTGCGGTGTAAGGACAAGCGGGGCAGGCGAGGCCAGCCGAGGCGTTGCACGTCGTGGAAGGACGAGCGTGGCGGGGCGTGGTGGCGGGCAGAGGCGTGGCGGGGCGGGGTGTGGCGGGGCGGGGGAGGGCGCCTCACCGCGGGGAACTTTATCGCGGGGATACACGCTGCCTGTGTGACAGTTCCTGTTGGCTTACCCTGACAAAGCCAAATGACCTCTCCTAAGTGCCGCCATCCATTGCAGCGACTCCACTCCGACTCCTCCCTCCAGCTTGGTGGGAATCATCCACTCGATATTTTATTCAATGATTCACTTCCCGTCCCCTCCGGAACGTGGTGCCGGTGTTTTTAATCCAGATACGGTGTTAAATGGCATCGAAAAAGTGTCGATTTTCGATAGCTCTCGTCGTTTTGGCTTCCAGCGTGAAGCGACAGGGTGCTGCATATTAAACGGCCCAACGGTTGGGCCCCAACCTTTTAGGTCGCTATGTCGAATGTTGACTGGTGTTGCGTTGGCCTCGGTCGAGAAGCTTTTCGATTTGATCTGATCCGGTTTTCTCTTTTCTAAACCGTAATCCCGTATCGTTCGGGGCTGCCCGCAAGAACTTATAAATTCCGCTGATTGCAGGCTTGACGATACCCAACAATTTAGAGCTCGGCTTTGAGGGTGCGGACCTGGGCGGATGGCGTATGGGGAGCCCCAATCAGTTATGATAATATCCAGCTCTCGTCAATACCGCCGTGATTCTCTCCTCTCTCTCTCAATAATCCTCGGTCGCGCACGACAGAAAAACCAAAACTCAGAACTTAGGACAACCCAGCCCAGAAACCAAGGGTAAAATAATATTTTCGGGAGTGATTTTGACACCTATCCTAAAACGCGTTTCAAAGCTTCATGATCATTTTGCAACAGCTCTCAAAATCTCCTCCAAAAATAATATTTGTCACCCTTATTGTCTGGCTGGCCCCTGTGCGGTCAAGCCACTGTTTGATCGTATATATTCGGACCTTTACTCGTTTACTCCCCCTTGGCCTAACTTTTTTAGACGGCCTGGAATTCCCAGCGAAACTATTTCACCATGAAGAGTAGCGCGGTCAGCGATAACGTCCGCTTGCTTTGATTGGTTCGCCTCCCACCTACCTCGGCCTCTCTCCCCCCCCCCTCCCCTTCCCTCCCCTGCCCTTGCGTTTTATCCCTCCTTGTCCGCCCTCATTTGACTATCTTCATGGCGTTTCCACGTGATTAGAGCTATTCTTCGTCGGCACAGATTAAAACGCGTGAGTCGTGGCCTCCTCCAGTGACCTCGGCTCCGTG
>CABIKL010003803.1:0-10450 GCA_902196195.1 Aptinothrips rufus | reverse complement strand
TACGGTTCGAAGTATTCCTTTCTATGAGAAATGACAAGTCGATTTCCCTCGATGACGAGAGTCGACGTCGAATCTCCTGGACTTTGTCCACAAAATCGGCGAACTTTGAAGTTCAACGTCGATTCGATGAACCATTTTTTACCGGTACTTGGTAACCCAGCGGCTGAATATTAACGTGAGGAAGACCCGTGAGGAACCAGCCTTTACGAGCCCACGAGGCTAATAAACTAGAAGACTGTAGTATGGAGTATTATCGTCCCCTGTGGCAGCAGGAAGCCCGACCAGAAACCTTTATGTCGACATCGACATCCGACATAGTTTTTGTAATGTCGAAATCTGCGCTAAAATAGTTTTCAAAGACCTCGTTTTCGACATTCGACATCGAAAACGACGTTTTTAGAACTCTTTGTGACGTTGATTTCGCCGTTGCATACGATGATACGATATCGAGTTTGAACTTTCTGACTCCCAGGCAGACCAGTGAAGTCAAAGAGACGTCCGAATCACGTTTGATCGTTTGGCGTCTCCTGAGCCGTGTGATGATGCCTTCTTGACCACCCTGTGCCATGGTCTGGCTGGTCTGGAATATAATGGCAGTGCGGAGAGAGATGCTTCCCGAGCTCGTGTGAATTAATCACTTGGAAGTCAAGGTCACATTGTCACACTCGCGCACAGTACAGCTCGCTTACCTGGACTTACAAAGAGAGGAGTTTTTAATTTTACTTAAATAAAAGATTTTATAGCGGAAATTGAAAATGCAATCAAGCAGGCCAGGATGAGTCTTTTCGACGTCTTTTCGACTTCCTCTCCTGAGAGCAATTACTGTTTAAGCAGTCCCATCGTTCCCTCGGGACTCGCGCACGTCTTGAACGCCGGTAAATACAGAGCCTGTACGGAGTGCAGCTGCAGATCAGATCCTACCCCGCCGTGCCATGCAATGCGTTCCTCTCACGGAAACTAGTCGCTTGTGTATTTTTAGATAATGTTTGAGTAGCGCGGCGCGTCCCGTCGCGCCTCATCGTCGTGAGACAAACATTACCCGTCCTTTTCGCGTCAATCCCGGCAGGATTCTCACGCAGACATGAGCGCGAGCGAGAGAGAAGCGTCGAGACGGGAGCTTGACCCCCCCCCCCCCTTCCCCCCCGCCTTTCCCCCTCCCAACAGCCAGCTCGGGCGCTCATTGAATAGGTCCCAGGACAGTGTAAATTATTTTTCATCGTTCTGCTGTAAATTCTCGATGTGCTCCTTTAACAGGCCATTTATAACAAATTGATCAACCGAATGATTTTGACCCAAACAATTTTGAGCGGGAATGGAAATTTGGTGAATGGAAAGAAAATATTTTTTTTTTTTTTTTTTCATGAATCACTGCAGAATTTTATTTTTACTAAACAAATTTTAGAGTTTGTACACTTAAAGCTTGTGCATAATTTCACAACAATTTTAAAATCGCTAGAATTAACAAGGAAATTTAATATTCTTCTATTGCTCTCACAAGCTACGAATCCCCGATTGTGTGAAATGCCTAAAATGAATGACAATTTGGCATGCATGACAATCACAGGACAAGTAGTTTAGCAAAGTTGGTCTCGCAAAGACAATAGCAAATACAAAGGAAGAAATCAAGACCATTCTTTCAACCCTCAATATCTATACAAATGACTTCCCATTCAATAAATACAACACTTAAAGTGTTTTACAGTCATCTCATAGTTCGACCTTCCTTTAACTTGCTACCTTCACAGAACAATCATTATATTTAAACCAGAGTACCTCCAGCACTGCTCTCTGAGAGAATACATTACACATGTAAATCTTACAATAAAGGTGTGCTTCATGTCTGCGCTCCTTTTGAGCCAGTTGAAAAATTTAAAGATGTGCAGTACAAGCTCACTGTGTCAAGCATTTCAAAATCCCAGCCAAATTTTTTGATTACATCAAGATAATTGTTTACACTATAAAACTCAAAAATGAAAGACCAGATAAAAAGGACATCCTTTGATTTCATACAGAATTTACCCCTACATTTCCAAAACAAGACAATTTTCATTTTATGCTAGACCTGTCCCAAATTCGATAGAGGAGGCACATAAGAATATTGTACCATCAATTACAGCTTATTCTGGACTTAAAAAGTTTGTGATGGCAGTGTTGAAAGAACCATAGCTCTTCTGATTGATATTTATCACTTACTAGGGAATAATATTTGCTTAAATTACTTTGCTTATTATGAATAATACTCCTACTATCTGTTGACAAGAAGTTTACAATGTTGACAAAGACTTACTTGTGAAGTTATTTCCAAAAACACTTCTGTTCATAAAAGATCATTGATCATAAATGATCATTGAGAGTACAAGAAGCTACTGATTCTTCAAACTTCATAGAAATATTACATAGTTGGAAAGCTATGCAAAGTATCTCCCACTGACATGAAGACTCTCAAAACAAAACTCCCATGGAAGTCAGCAAAACTAACAGGGTTCAGGACAAAAGCATACGATGTGAAAATAACATATACTTCCCCAATAATACTGAACAGAAATTGAGAAAATACTGCCATGGTAATCAAACCACATTTCAGAGCAATAGAAAATAAAACCTTCAAGGTTTCTGATGTTCTACAGAAATATGCAATTTTGAATCAATCAAAACTAACAGAAAAAGAAGCTAAATAAAACCAGTGCATTAAACTAGTATCAAAAATTGAAACAATGAAAACATCTGACATTATAGCTAATGCCCCTTGAAAAGATCTTGCACATATTACATAACACTCCGACAGAGAGGAAGAATGACACTGAGTATTTTTTGTTCTTACACCTCTACAAGACAAAGTTATACAAAACAGTTTTATGAAGGGAGGGGCCAAAAAGTGGCTTGCATTTGCTTTACATAATGTGAGTTCAGTCCCAAAATTATGACTCAAAAAAAGAGCAGCTGCAATAAAATGTGTTTTACCTTCTTCTATTGCACTATTTAATTCTCAAACTTCCAGGAATCAGATGACTGGTATAAACACTATCAAAACACACACAGTGGAAGTACAGTTTTAGGAATAATTGATTCCACCACAGTTAATAATAAAAATAATTTGGCCTCGGGCACTGATTTACAAGAAGAAATCTAATGATCAGTAAACTTACATTGGCACAATGATGCATAATAAAAAAAATTATCTTACATCACATTCCAGAGGGAGACTAAATACCTCAAGCGTTCATTGGAATGGTAATTACATCTGGCTACACATCATTATGTTCAGCGTTCAACTATGCAGCTTCTTTGATGCAGACAATAAATCTATGGGGATTCTTGAACTTGCAATAAACATGAACATAGAGCTAGAACAGAACCTATGAAAACACCATCAAAGGGTAAAATATTCCTGAGCCAACAATTGTTGCAGTACAATATGCAAAACAAAATAAATATGTCAAAACATAAAAAGCCATATCTGAGATATAATAAATGCACAAATAAATATAACATGATTCATGCAAAATTATGAGTAAAATTATTCTTATTGCTTACAAGATAAATGCACTTGGCCAGGTAGAAATACAAAAACACAGTGATGAGCATCAAATGTTCATTATGCATCACACACTATGAACAAGGTAATCAATATATTGCGCTGTATTGAAATATTGAACACTGCGTGAAACAGAACAGAACCCAGATAATAAATCAAAGTTACTTATACAAAATTTCAATCATCATACTTTGGAGTTGTGGAACTGTCTAGTCCATCAGCATATTCTAAAGGTGTTCTACAAAATCAATAAATAATACCGCTTTGCAGTCAATACGTATTTAGTAAAAGAATAATTATAATAATAACAGACAGAAAACAAAACCCCAAAATTTTCACTACATCTAATTCATTTATTACCATAGATCAAGTCTCGTGATGTTCATCTATGTAGAAATAGATTCTAATCAAATATCTTTTGGAGAAATATCCTTTCTTTGATTGATAATCTGCAGTTTGTAAATCTACTGTTTGTACTAACAAAAGTCTTCTTTTATACAGTGAGAAAACATAAAGAATACCTTCAGATCTGCTAAATAACTCATCTCATAACTTCAAGACCAATTTTAGGAATATATCATTAGTTCTTCCTTAATGCCTCAATTTTGAGGGGGAAAAATAGAAGGAGGAAGAACCAAGTTTCATACAATACTTCCTGAATCAACTCATACTATTGCATTTGAAATTTTAGGAAGGTACATCACTCTCCCATTTATGGAAGTGTCTTTCCGCACGCACTCACCACAATGCAAATTCATCTTGGCATTCTTCACCATTTCCACAGCAATTTTAGGTAAGAAAAACAATAATTACAAACTGAAAATTGAGGAATCTTTGTATCAATATAAACTGCTTACACTTGTCAGAAATGAGTAAAATGGAAGTGTGCTCTACCTTACTATGTGGTGCTTATAAATCTCAAACAAACATTGGTCATATAAGCTACTAATCAAACCACATAGGTGCCCCACGAATGTAATTGACTCAAAATGTGTGAGACTGACATTTCTTAACTTCTGTTTAGATAGGCTGTGTTCTCAGTTCTTCATGAGAAACACACTGCACCGAAATGTAAGTATTTGCAAACATACAAATTATGTAACTTCCTAATTTAGTTTAGAGCCATAAAATTATTACCTAACGAAATAGCAAAGAAATCAATCTAACATTGGTCAAAAACGAAGATTCCCATACTTTCTTATTGACCATCATCATTACATGCCTGGGGGCATGATAAAGTAAGAGATCCTCAACACAAAATTAATAATACTGAGGCAAAGCAAGCAAAACTATCAACAGTTCAATGTGGTCAGTATAATCAAGCTAAAACAAACAACTTGCCACATAAAATTGGCACGCATCATAATAAAATAATGTAGTCAGTAAGATACAAATAAAATGCAAGTAATAAACATAAATGAGACCTACGCAAATGACAAGACTAACTCAAAAGTGTAAAATGTGGAGACGAGTGGATAAAAAAATATGTATCCATAAAACTGTTTTTCATACAAGAGATGGAAAGAAAAACATATCGCCAGTTTGACTCAGAACTTAGTGAGAATTGAGGATAGGCTACAAGTGTCAGTCAAATAAAGTGACTAGATTCCGAAATCAAAATAATTTCCTCATTGTTTAACGACCTGAAAATCAGGAAACATGTAGAAATAAACGGAGGTGCCATTGAGATTTCAATTAATTGTTAGCATAAGGACATATCTAACTGGCTATCAAACTGTTCGACCGCCATGCTACTATTATGACATAACAAAAATAACAATAAGATGATGATTGCTCATGAGCAGCAAAGAAAAGAATATGAAAAGGGAATGGGAACTTTGTATAATAGAAGGGGGGGCATATGAGCATGTGAGCTGCAAATAAATAAAAATAAAACAGTCATTGCACTCAGAACTAACTTGCATAAAAAAACAAGGCAATTACAGACAAATATTACTTTTCAAAATCAGTAGACCTTGCTTGACTTCTCAACATTTTGTCGATTTGGAATATGTAAAGAAAAGTAAAATTCTGAAGGCAAATGTAATTTTTAGAATTCATAATTGAATCACGCACAAATGGCTGAGAAATTAATACTTTTCATTGCTATCAATGATTTTTTTAAAAATCTTTTTTGTCAAGTGAGGAGGGTTTACAGAATGGCTGATATGATCACAATAAAAAACAGACATGAACAAAATAAATATGAATTGATGTTCAAGGAAATGTTTATAGAACTGGTCAAATGTTCAACTAATTCTCCAGTGGTGCACTGCACTGCTTGCATTAATCAAGAATTCAATATCTTTGCAGAATGAACGCCTAATATTAATTTGCCGTCATTTAATTACATACATTCACAGTACCTACCAACAATCCTACAAAAATTAGAATATTTGTTAGAGAAAGAGAAAGAAGAATAAGAAGGAGGAGGAGGAGATAATCTTATGTATTATTAGGGAAATTTTGTTCAGAACTATCACTATCATCTATGTTTCAACCAATTGGCTACATTTCAGATCTATTATAACTAGCTTTGTGGCCAAGGATGCCAGACTACAGAAATGAAGTAATTTAAATATTTATCCCAGTTGCAGCAGGTAAAAATATTGTTAACTGCAAGCATCAGATGTAGTCCAATAAGTTAACAAGGCAATGAAATATTAAAATGCTGAAAGAAAGTGGTCCTCATGTCATACCCAACTTCTGAGGGATCTGAATACAAGGCTGATCCATACTGGATAATTCTAAACAAAGAATGATATAGTTCCACCTTGCCATGATATTTGCAGAAGATGATCTTCTAAAATGTTCTGGGAGGTGCTCACACTTAGTCTCGAAGTCTGGCTGGATGGGAAAAACTCCTCTGCTCAGGTTTGTAAGGCTGTGTTGATTTCCCGATGAATCATTGTAAGTTCTTGAATGCGTCCTGCCAGCTGGCTGTTTAGAGTGTCTATGACTCTCCGTTGTGAATCCTGAGCAGCTAATGCTGTCTCTAATTGGGCTTGAGCTAATGACATGGCTGCCTGGAGCTCAGCATTATCTTGCTGCAGGCTCTGGAAAAACAAAATGAAATACAAGCTATCAATTTAGAAGCAAGAGACAAGCTGACTGAGAAAAGGGCTATTATTCAGAGTTGAGTGAATGATTACTCACCTTGATTTTCTCCTCAGCAGGAGCAGCATTTTGTTGCTGTTGTTGTTTTAGAATATTTAGTCTTTTAATTTCATCATCTTTAGTAGCAAGCTCTCCTTCCATGGTTTCAATACGCAGTCTTAGAGTTGCCAGCTCCTTCCGTAGCTCTACTGCAGCCTCTGTACTTCCTATTCATTCAAAGAAAAAGAACACAGATCAATCAAAGCATTTACAAAGGGATTAAAACATAAAATTAACAGATAATATTAAAACTACAAACCTTTTGCAGCCTCAAGTTCTAAGTAACGTGTCTTCAGGCGTTGATTCTCTTCTTTGTAACTTTGAAGTTGCCTCTTCCACTCCTCAACATTAGCTGTGCTTTCTTGTAAAGCAGATGTTAACCGAACATTGTTACTTTTCAGTGTGGCAAGTTCAACTTCCCATTTCTTAGCATTGGCAGAGCTAAAAAATAATATGGAAGACATTTTAATCCCAAGTCTTATTCAATTGACAAAAGTTGACAACAAAACACAAAAATATGAAGTACCTTTGAGCAAGAGCCAATTTCAGTCGGTCATTTTCATATTTTAACTGAGCTTCTCCTGAGCCTAAAGGTACTGATGATTTGTCACCAATCTGGTGCTTTGGACTCTCACCCGCTGTCAATGACTGACTGCGAACGTGTGAGGTTCCTCCATCGCCTTCAACTTTTATTGTTGCTGTCCCGCTGTTATTGAGGTGCGTTCCAGGAGGTTCCAGGAGTTGTTGTGTGTCAGGCTGTGAGGAAGCCGCTCTATTGCTTACAGGACTAGCGTTTGCACTTGTAACTGGAGTGACGCCTGTGCTCTGACCGTTACTAGTTGGTTTATTATTACCCACTAGTCTCGTTGCTTCTTTGACCTCTTGGAACTTTTCGATAAACTGGAAGTCAGACAGCATACCAAGTTTAAAACAAATTAAAATAGAACTAAAAAGGATCATGTTAAACCAGACCTTAGGAAATTTTTACCTTATTTAATTCTGCTTCTGATGCGAAACCTAAGCCGTATACTGTATTTGCACGCACATCAGACCATTGTCCAAATTTTTGAGAAGTTTTTGTGAATGTCATATTGGGTGTGATTGTACTATTAATGACAGCCTGGAAGAGGAGTTGGAAGAGAAATATGAATACAGTGTTTTATCAGAGAACTAAATTTAATGAGAGTAAAATTCTATTCACATACCTTTGTGCCTTCAACGCTGATGATACGGTACAGGTTGCGTGTAGAGTCATAAAAGAAAGATACACTTACGGCAGAACTTGATGCAGAAATCCAAGATCGTTTTGTTTTAGGGTCAATATGAAAAACATGTGCTTTACATGTAAAGATGGGTTGCTCACTGGAAATTGAGTACAAGAACACAACAATCAGAAAATAACTCATTTTTAACTCAACAGAAATTATTCATATGATGAAAGAGAAACCGAAGAGCCCTCCAAAGTATAATTTTACCCACACAGAGATTGCAGGCACCTAAGCATCACAAAATTTCAAACTCTGAGATTTAATTGAGAAAAAAAAAGGAACCTGCACAGTATTTGTAACATCTGGGATATCTACCACCCTCAGAGCTTCGAACAAGAAATGTCAAAGTCAAATATGTTAGTGTCAAAAAAGATATCACCAATTTTATTAGAAATATAAAGTAGTAAATCTGTAATTTTAACTTTATTGCAGGTTTCTTCTTAGGTTAGCTCAACTAATGGGAGTAGCCTCCCTCATCATAAACAGAAATTGAAGCTTGAATCCCGGAATAAAACCATAAAGTTAACTAAAACAACATAAGCACTGTCACCATAGATTAGGAACAAAAACTACTCACCCCATGGCGTCCTTTCCAGAAGTCATTAGCAGGCACAAGAAAAATATAAACTTCAAAATGACAACTACGAAAGGTTCTCCCCAACACCGATCCACCGATCCCGAATCCCGAATCCTCCAATCCTCAATCCTCACTCCTGAATCCTCAATTTGATCCCAGCGCTGTTTAGCAGGCGGTGGGAGCCTATGAGAAATAAACTTTTACACCTTCGACCTTCGTCAATACCAATAGTAACCTGAATGGTATGGTTGAACCATGAACATTCGAACATACGAACTCATGCTGAAAACATGGCTTCAAGAGGGTTAGTCCGAATACTGACAGTTAGAAACGCTAATTACAACAGGCTTTCCAAGATCTCTTGCTGGCCATATGATAGGTGCTCGAGTTGCGCTACAATATGTGCTTCAACGAGAATTTTTAGTGTCCAAAGCTCATTTCATGGTGCACTTGGCTTAAGAAATCAATCTGCAGGTATGTTCTCTTCCTCAATGTTTTTCTCCAATTCGTGTTTGCTACGTGTCTGAAGACCGCCGTAAAGCCTTAGCCTTTGTTGCATCAACTCATTTAAATCCTAAAAAGCGATTGTCATTGACATCTGTCAGTGATCACAGGTTTTTTTTTTCAAACCATTGTGAGGTTATGATATTGTTGCCTCTCTTTTGCAAGGAAGTCAGGCAAACACTTTTTAATTTTCTATCCAAAGAATTGTTTCGAAAAACATCTCTTTTTCTGTGTGCTGTATTTTCCCATAGCTGATGTGAGCGTGATGAGGCTGATGCAATGCAAGTCTATGATCCATGCGGTATTCTCTCTTTTACAGGAAATAGGAATTTTCATACCTCGTCAAGGTTATCAAAGAAAGATTATTATGAAATATTAGGAGTGGATAAAAAGGCCGGTGCCAAAGACATAAAGAAAGCCTATTATCAGCTAGCCAAAAAGTATCATCCCGACACTAACAAGGGTGATCCTAATGCCCCAAAAAAATTCCAAGAAGTTTCTGAAGCATATGAGGTGAGAGTTTGACATTCAGCTCTTGTAGGAGCGATCCAGACTCAGATCTGCTCAACATGTGTGAAAAAAGTAATTCCTTGTTTGTTTTGCTAATTGTTTTCATTCACCCTTCTATAGGTACTGAGTGATGATACAAAACGAAAGGAGTATGACGCATGGGGCACCACATCAGAGCAGATGGGTAGAGAAGGAGGAGGTTTTGGTGGTCCAAGAGGAACTCGCACAGGAGGACAACAAGAAATGCGTTGGGAGTACAGATCCTCTGTGGATCCTGAGGAGCTGTTCAGAAAAATATTTGGTGACCAGCATGGATTCCAAAGTTTTGCAGAGGACTTTGCAGAATCTGCATTTGGATTTGGCGCAGGTCAAGAGGTATGGTGAAGTAATCACTTTCTTCCACTGTCAGTATTTCTCATATTCAGTGTTGTACAAAATTTTTGTGCTTTGCTTTGTTCCCAGGTCACTGTCCAGCTCACTTTTGCTCAGGCTGCTCGAGGAGTGAACAAAGATGTTGATGTGAACATTGTTGACATGTGTCCTAAATGCAAAGGCACTAGAGCTGAACCTGGGACCAAAGCAACAAAGTGTGAAAGTTGTAATGGCTCAGGAATGGAGACAATCAAAACAGGTAGAAATGTATTCTAAGATCAATTTCAAAGCCACAGTTCACTTATTTTTCCTGTTTTTTAACGAAGTGGATTTTGTTTGCTACAGGTCCGTTTGTAATGCGTACTCCATGCCGCGTGTGCCAGGGTACTACGATGGTTATTAAGTATCCATGCAATGAGTGCGGAGGAAATGGGAAAACATTGCAGCGAAAACGAGTTACTGTTCCTGTGCCAGCAGGTACATAAACACAATTATGTTCCTTTTTTTTTTTTTTTTTTTTTTTTTTTT
>CABIKL010003802.1:0-10452 GCA_902196195.1 Aptinothrips rufus | reverse complement strand
GGGGGAAGGTCGACGCCCCCAGTGTAAGAACTCAGGTGGACATCATGAGAAACCTTGGACATGAGCAAACGGATGGAAAAGAGGCAGAGAAAGTATGTGGACTGGACGAATAGAACAGCTCCGCAAAGCGAGAAGAAGTAGTAGGCCGAGTTTAAGTTTAATGGTGAGCGTACGCAGCGTTGCGCGTTGCGTGTAAGGTGACATTCTGATGGGCACGCTGCAGCAGTGGTCTGACTTTGACCTTCTGGCGAGTAATAACTGGAACCGTCCGTACTTGATTACTACTTATTGACCAGTTATTGACGCAGCGCGCACGGCGCTTGCTTTGAAAGGGCGCCCCTCTCAGGTATAGCATAGTCTCTTTTGAGGTAAGGTCATTTTTTCATGTTGCTGAGTCCAAAAGTATTAAATATATGCGTGCCGAAGAGCAAGGTTAGCCACTTGTAGATCAAGTTCAACAGCTATAGAAATACTGCAAGGTGGGTCTCCGAGCTCGTCCAGCCAATACATTTTAAATATTGTACGCAGGCCTCCATCATACCTCTCCTACAATTCGATTTGTCACACCCTTCGTTGGAACGAGCAGTGTTGTAACAATTGCAAAACTCGACGACATTCTTTCCGTCCGTCGTAAAATTGGAATGCCTTCTTCGGCTGTCGTTAAGTCGAATTGCATACCTCGCGTGGCTGAACTTAGAGAGAGAGAGAGAGAGACAGAGAGAGACAGAGAGAGAGAGAGAGAGAGAGAGAGAGAGAGAGAGAGAGACACTTGGAGGCAGCGCTTCAAGACTTGCAACTACTCGTTTACTACTGACTGGCCACGCGCTTGTATCGCAGAAGAACTTACATATCTACCAATTTGACCAAGATATTTCTTTATTCGAAAGTGAAAGGTCTGTGCTTGTCACAACCCCAGTGAGAAAAGCCCCGTCGATCACTTTAATACAGCGAATTGACGTCAAATATCTCGGATTATGTCCACAAAATCGACAAATTTGTGAACTTTGACGTCGCATCGATCGATAAACTATTTCTCACTGGGAGGTAACTTTCTTTATTCGAACTCTAAATTCAACGTTCCTGCCAAATCGAAGATATTTCTCAATGAAATTTCATTGATTCGAGATAGCATAATTGTACGAAGGAAGTACATGTAGAACTACGTTTTAGAGTATCCTGATCATTTTGGTATAGCTCTCAAAATGACCCCTAAGCATTCCGAAACTGGTGTTACTTCTCCCCTGTGTGTCGGGAAGGGCTCCCCAAAACAGGTAATTCTTTTTTTTTTTTTACAAGTATTCCTGATCTGTTCCTGACCTTCTTGTTTTTCCAACAGGTGTCGCGGGGGTGGAGATAAGACCAGAGGGCAACAGCGGCGTGAGGGGGGTGGCGCTTCCCGCGGACGACGGCGAGAAGAAGATGATGGTAAGTGGCTGGGGCGGGGCAGGGTGAGCACGAGACACTGGGGCCGCACGCGTAGCATGCACCTCACATTACTTGTATCGGTTCACTAGTCGTCTTGAGATCAGGCCAGTTCATCAATCACAGTGCGAGACGTTGTCGAGCAAGAGCGAAGGTGTCACATCGTGCATGGCATGTCTTTTTATTCAAACTAACTTTTGCATCTTGATCGTTTCAGGAGAGTATGGAGCCTCAAGAATAAATTATTTTCATTGTTATCTCTGGATAAAAGTCTTTGTCTTATCACGATGGTGGATTCCTCTGAGCATCCAGCATGCTGTTCACTAACCTGTGTGTATGTTTCAGAAAGTGATTGTGTCCATCTGGTGGCGGAGGCCAAAACACAAGGTACACAGATGTCCTTGAAACCTGTCCTTTACTTGAACACTCTATTCTTTCTACAGTGATACTGGTTCTTCCAGCTGGTAATGATTTCCTCGAGATTACATCGTTTACAGCTGACGTACATCACTGCATTACATGACTGACGGATGCATATCAGGGAGGCCTGGTCTGACTCGGCCATGTGTGTGTTACGGTAACTGCATGAACTAAAGCGGTGAACTCGACTGGACTGCAGGCACTCAGCACGCTGACTGGATCATGACTAACGGCTTGATATTCACGGGGAAGCGTGAAGGCAATTTATTCTGAAAACATTAGCCTCTATCTTCTTATGAAGGGGTTCAAAATGTTTTTACCAAAAACAGTTACAGTTTCGAAATTCTGCTGATCATAGGCAGTGGATTCATAATATCTATTTAAAGTAAACCCTAGCCTCAATTCTTCCTGGGGTGTAATGCGATTCCAGAGGCCTCGCAAGACTTTCGATGACAGAGAGGGTGGTTTATGCATGCTGCTGCACGGGTCGACTGGTCACGGGACGATAAGCAAGGACGGCACCGCATGACATTTTTTTAATCGCACCTACCAAGCTACCTTCTCAATGAAATTTACATATTAGACGGTGAAATTATAGCCAACTAATAGAAAAATGTCGTTGTTTGAAGAATCGCAAGGCTGCAGCCACATCCGTGGAGGAGGTGACCGCTCCAGCCCCCGGCCTGCAGGAGCCCCTCGGCACCGCCAAGCCTCTCAAGCCCCGCCAAGGAGGCAGGAAGAAAGTCGCTGCCACTGGCGGACCCAAGGCAAGTTGTGTTCAGGTGACACTTGGGAAGAAAGTGCTCGGTTGGAAAATGATCCAGTAGAAATGTGAAAGTATCTGGAAAGGTAGCGAAAATTTTGTATCTTGTGCTTATTCCGGAAAAAGTTAAATGATGCAGGAAAAATTTACACAAATTTATCTCATATTTCAATGTTTTGGGAAATAAATTCGTCCGGACGACGTCATGTAGGGCCGTTCACAAACTACGTGACTGATTTTAGGGGGCAGGGGGTTAGGCCAGGTTAGGCTCATTTCACGGCCCTATCCCCAATACATGGTGAGGTTAGGTTAGATTGCTCACTTAAGGGAGGGAGTGGGTCAAAAAGTGGCCTGAAATCGGCCACGTAGTTTATTAACGGCCCCTTAGCCATCGGAATACAGTCTGGTCGAGGAACGCTGGCTTCTAACGCTTAAGAGGTTGAGCTGCCCTGAACTAATACAGCAGGGTTGAAATAATAAACGTCGCGGGTGAAAATACCAGCTGAATCGGCCTAATTTTTTCTTACAATTTGCGTGTTTTATGGATTTGACCGATAGGTTGACCCCGAGTCCAACCGAGGCGTCCTGCTGGGGACGTCCACGGTGACGGAGGTGTCCGTGCGCCTGGCGGGCGAGGACTCGACGCACACCATCGAGGGCCTGCAGCGCCGCCAGGACATGGCCGACCTGGAGCTGCTGACCACGCCCACCACGGAGCAGCCCCCCACCGCCACGCCGGCCGCCCCCGCCCCCGCAATCACCACGTACAGCCCCGACTCGGGGGAGCAGGGCGGCTTCGTGTACGTGCCCGTCAACCTGCCCAGCTCCAGCCTGCCCAAGCACGGCGCGGACGGTGTCGCCGGGAAGCACCGCCTGGAGGACGACGGCAGCTTTGACTTCGTGGACTCGCCGCTCGGCGACAAGGTCCTGGTGCCGGCCGGCTCCTCGCCCTCGCAGTCCTCGCGCGTCAACGTGAAGAAGGGCCCCAACGGCCAGGACTACGAGTACGAGTACGTGTACTACTACTACGACGAGGACGAGGACGACAACTCCACGGCCACGCCCACCAGCAACTCGGTGTACACGCCGCCCCTCGTGTCCCAGACCCCGCTCAAGACGCCGCCTCCCGTCCCCGTCGAGGAGGCCGCGGCCCCCGCCCCCGCCCCCGCCCCCTCCAGGCCCAACTACAGCAGCCCGCCACGCTTCTTCAGCCCGACCGACACCACATCAGCCCCGCAGCTCGACCTGTGAGTAGCGATTTAGTGTTCTCAAAATTAGAAGTTTTATACAATTTGTGATAAGCAATAAGTCCATATAAGTCAAAAACTAATTAAAGTTAGTATAATTTAAGAAACTTTTGATTTAATAACGTTTGGTTCAATTGCATAAGTATAGTATACAATTTAGTTTATTTAATACATACTCTTCTTTTGATTACCCACATATCTGTTACGGAGGGAATATGATTCTGCAAAACCTTTGACCTTTGACAGTGATTGTGTCTGTCGGTTGCAGGACTCGCCCCGAGCTGGTAGACGTCGACCAGGACGAGGAGGTGCCCGTCAGGCCGCCGTCCAGGAACAGGTACACCAACATAGAGCGCACCACGCCCGAGCCCACCGTCAACGAGATCCTGCCCCAGCAGCCGGTCCGCTCAAGGTAAGGGGCAGTCCGTAAATTATACGTAAGCCTCTGGGGGGAGGGGGGGGGGGGTCGCTTCCTAACCGCAGGCCCTATACCGAAAGCATAGTGAAGTTTGGTTTGACGCCTTTCGAAAGGGGATGAGAAGGTCAAAAAGTAGCCAATTTTGTCTTACGTAATTGATCAACGACCCCTGACGCTGTATTACACTGAAGGCAGTAATAACGTAAGATTCGTCAAATATTTGAAAATACTTCAAAAGTTGGTTGGGCGAACGCTGCCACGTATTTATGCTCAGTGGCGGACGAAGCGCCTGTCAGGTAGGCATGTCTGCAACAGTGCCGTGTGTTGCTGGGTTGCCTACCCTGACTTTGTCAGGCGTCCGCGGCTGTGCACTCGAGATTGACGCCTCAACTACCCGAGTTTTTCTTGAGTGATGACCGACCTGCATCTCCCCACAAGTACTATCAACTGCAAAAGGATCAGCCATTGCTTACTTCTCTTACGAGACCTTGAACATAACTCTGCGGACCTGGGATTACGTCTTATCAGCGGGTAATATAATCTTTTGGTGTAATTATTACAGTTAGTATTGTACGTTATATCAACGCGCATCCTAACCGAACCGACTCCTCGATCCCCACCTGCCGCTTCGCGTGAGAAAGCTGGTCTACGCCGGTTGGTGTTACGTAATGACTTCAGGCTGTTCGGAAGGGATCGATGGGACCCAGTTTTATCCGGTTCAGGCGGGTGACTCCGGCCCTGTACACTGAAAAGTGTACGAAACTTTACGCGACAGTTCTTGCTCCCGATATAATTTAAGCATTGTTCTTCTGTTTCCTCAGGGGTCGCGCGGAGCAAGTGAACTCACAGGCAGCTATAACTGAGGAGCGCCTTCCCGCCAACACCCGCTTCCCTCCACGGTCTCGAGCGGGGCCCGTCACCACCACGGCTCCCCCGACCGACACCCCCATCACCAGGGTGCGGGTTCAGCCAGGTAAGAAAACAGAAGAGAGCAGAAACATCATTACTCAAAAAATAGAATTGAAATGCTTCTACTTTAAGACGTGCTGGTTTCTATTAATTTGAAAAATACGTTTTATTTTATTTTTTACGAGAGGACATTGCTCGATGTTTGAACAAACGAGTTGTTTAGACCGTAATTACGGCATAAACATTCCATCTTCGCAAATTTTCGAATTTTTGAGAGGATATTGCTCGATGTTTAACAAACGAGTTGTATAGAGCGTAATTACAGCGTAACCATTCCATCTTCGCAAATTTTCGAATTTTGAACAATTTTTCGTCATTTCAATTTTTAAGGTCCTAGGCAGTTATAGCTACCTCAATAAAGTGCTATGACGCTAGAAGTGAACGAAGTATTCGGGAGTGAATTCCAGCTCGTTTTTTTCCGCTAGGGAACTATTATCGCTTATTCTGCTTCCAGCTCAAGCTCCAGGAGCTATTCGCCGTCCTAACCTTGACCTCGTGGACTCGTCGTCCTTCCGGACGCACGCGAGCGACGCGTCCCCGGACCAGAACCTCTCTTCGGCGGTGAGCCCCGCCCCCGCACCCTCTCACAGGCCCAGTGGCCGGCCCAGTGTACAGCAGCACCCCGCCTACCAGGAGCCACCCGCCAGGACTCAGGCGCCGGAGGAGACCACGCCTCAGCCCCAGCACCGACCCGAATTCCCTTCCCGACACCATTTCCAACCCGAGGTACAGTCCCAGCCCGAGCCGCCGCAGGACTTACCTGTTCGGCACAGGCCTGTCCCGGAGCGGCCCCCTCTTCAGGACGTGACTCCAACTCTTTACCCCACGAGGCAGGAGCAGACTCCTCAATCAGAGCCAGTTATCACTGAGGTCTCAGAGGAGGACGTTCCGACCCGCAACTTCAACTCTCAGCGAGTTCAATTTCAACCCCCTGTACAGCAAGACACCCCTCCCCCGGCACAGGAAGAGCCAGTCACCCCGCCCGCTACCCAGCACCCTCCCTCCCGCCGACCTATCCCGTATGAAACCTTGAACCGTCAGCCCATTCACCGCCAGCAGCAACCCGCGTATCAGGAGACTCCCGTCCGTCAACAAGTGCACGAGGAGGTCACCCCCGAGCAGCCCCAGACTGAAACTCCCGCCCGTCGTCCCGTCCAGCACCAGTTCCCCGCCCGTCAACCTGTTCAGCATCAAATCCCCGCCCGTGAACCTGTCCAATACGAGGCTCCGTCCCGTCAACCTGTCCAGCAAGAGACTCCTTCCCGTCGACCTGTCCAATACGATGCTCCTTCCCGTCAACCCGCTCAGCCTGATACTCCCGCTCGTCAACCTGTCCAGGACGAGACTCCCGCTCGCCAACCCGCAAGGCACGAGTTTCCTTCTCGTCGCCCTGTCCAGAGCGAGACTCCTTCCCGTCAACCCGTCCAGAACGAGACTCCCGCTCCTCAACCTGTCGAGCATGAAACTCCCACCCGTCAGTCTGTCCAGGACGAGACTCCAGCTCGCCACCCCGCACGGCACGAATTTCCCTCTCGTCGCCCTGTCCAGAACGAGACTCCTTCCCGTCAACCCGTCCAGAACGAGACTCCCGCTCCTCAACCTATCCAGCATGAGACCCCCGCACGCCAACCTCCTCACCGCGAATTCCCTTCACGACGACCAGCACCACAGCCTGTGCAGGAGGACATTGAGCAAGTAAGAGACTTGGAGGAGGACACCCCCGAGCAGGAGACCCCCGTGCGCCGGCCCCTCCCCGGACGGCGGCCCTCCATCCAGGAGACCCCCACCCGCACCACTGCCCCCCGCGAGCAGCCAGAGAGGCGGCCGGTGACGCAGGACTCCCGGCGGCCTGCCCAGCAGGACGCCCCCGCGTTCCCCGCACGCCTCCCCACCGGCCCCCACAGGTTCCTCGGCGTGACTCCCAATGAGGACAGGGTAGGTGGCGCCAGGAGCCAGTCAGCCGCAGCTAAACATTCAGCTGCACATTCAGTAACCAGTGGGAAATGGAGATCGAATCGATATCTTACCGACGTCGAATCGACATGACTTTCATTGAAACGACGTCAGATCTACGTCAAATCGACCAACCATTTCTCACTGGGTAGCAGCGTGCTGTGTTGGAGACTTTACATTCCTCGACCACGCACCCTGCAGCTTAAGAAATGCGCCGAATGTAGAACTGCAGCTGACGCTTTGTATATTTTGTACATAATCCTTGCTGTATATACATCCCTCTTGCAGCTGATCTACATAATGCGACCGACCAGCTGTCTGCAAGTCACATGTTCCATGTCTTAACTGAGCGATTCATTGCAGCCTGTGGCAGAGGAGGAAGAAGAGGAGGAAGTCTCCAGCACTCCCGCTGCCAGGACGACCCACACGCCCCCGAGGTCCCGCCTCCGCGGCCCCCCTGTCCAGAACGCCCGGCCCGTCCCCGAGGAGCCAGAGACCCCCGCCCCCACTCCCGCCCCCACCCCCGCCCCCACGGCCGCGGCGCAGCCCACTCGCACCAGAGGGCGCGGATCGGTAAGGCTTATGGCCGTTATCACGACTCAGGTGCTATTCGCAGTGGATGTACCTCTGAACGCTGTCTATCTGTTCAGAGCCGCAGCACCACCCCGCGACCTACCACACGCGTGGAGGAGGAGGATGAGGAGGAGGAGAAGGAGACGCCTACAAGAGCGACTCGCCCCGCCCTGCGTCGGCCAACCACCACGACCACCACCACCACGACCACCACCACGACGCCGCCCCCGCCCCCGCCCAGCACCGAGGCGGAGGTGTCGTCGACCACGGAGCAGCCCAGCACCTCGAACACTGATGACACGACAGGTAGGGCACCGCGATGCGACGTGAACCAAGCAGCTGTCTGGCCTCGGCCTCGGAAACAAACTGTGATACATAAACTTCAACTTTGTTTCAAAACTATTTCCTAAGACTCCGACAGCCGAAATCCAACCTTTGGAAGACCACTATTCTAACCTCACAGTCACTATCTAGATGACGTTCAAAATTTTCAGCAGGGGTAATTCAAAATATAGGGATAATTGAAAACAGTATAGTTTCTTTGCCCTGTCCCGGTCTATTGTAAATCCCGCCTTTGTACAATACGCTGTAAACGTCAAGCTGTCTGACTATTTCTTCCCGGAGTGTGGCTTCTGAAATGGCTCATCGCTACACTTTGCATGTCCTCTTCCGGTGTTGTGGGTCTTACGCAATGGCGCTGTCTATAAGGTCAGCCCACCAGCTCAAAAATAATCGCCCACCGCTCCAGGGCCGTTATGTAATAAATAAACGGACTGGGGCGAGACGTGGCGCCGGGCCGCACGGCTTGCTTTAGGCATGGCTTCCGTTACAGCTCACACGACAGCCAGCGACATCGGGGCCCTGGACCTGTACGCCATCCTGCAGCAGACACGCGTGGACGCCGCCAACTCGGTGGACGACCACGACGAGCTGGAAGTGGACGCCGTACCGAGGCCCGTGTACAACGCCGACCTGCACTCGTCCGTGTCCGTGTCCGTGTCAACGGGCCCCGACGTCTCCGTCACACCAGAGGAGCACGAGGAGCCCACGAGCACCACGACGACCCCAGTCCCTACGACCACCTCGACGACGACCCCGACCCCGACCACCACCACTACCACCACTACCACCACCTCGACCACCGGTACAGTAACTCGGCATTCTCCGCCTCGCGTTCTGTCGAAGCGGTGCGGCCAGGTAAACTGCTCTGTGCTGTGACGTCGAGGAGAGCTTCCACTATGCACCCGTTTCCTTTTCTTTTACTGCTGTGAGCAGCCCCTAGGCTATTGCTTTGGCGCCTGCGATGAACTTCGCCACCGCTCTTGCATGTTGATTTGTTCAACTCGTGAGATAACCCGAACAGTAAAAGAGGAGAAGGAATAAGTCTTCCAGACGAAAAAGCCTGAATCTGCAAAGCAGCAAGCAAATCAAGGCCTGGGAAAAGTAAGGAATGATGAATAAAATTATTCAGAAATAACTGCACACCGATTGAATGTTTTCTCTTTGTGATGTGCTCTTGGTACGTTTATTGCTGATACTAAATATGATCCTCAAGTTCCAAATTTTCATCAAAGTGATCGCGTTTTCGCTACTTTCTAGGAAAGATTTCCTCAGTTTTGTACACAGGATTTCGTGTGTGACTGCCCCATCGACGTGTTCTGTTACTGACTGTGTGTCTGTGGTGCGCAGAGGCTCCTACGTCTGCCGCTGCCCCTGGTCGCGGCCGCTACCGTTCTCGCCCCGGAGTGTCCCGCCGGCCTGCCGCCCCCGCGGCTCAGTCTAGCACGGCCGCCCCCGCCAGCGCCGAGCGCGCCCCTGCCGCCCCCCGCGGCCGCTACAGGGGCGGTCAGGCCGCCTCCACCACCAGCACCGAGGCGCCGGCAGCCCCCGCAGAAGGGGAGGAGCAGCCCAAGAGGAATCGCTTCAGCCAGAGCAGGGCGCCCGGGGCTGCCAGACCGACTGGGGCTTTCGGAGGACGCAGGGGCTTCAGGACGTCCACGGCCAAGCCGGAGGCCGGCGAGGAGCGCGTGGAGGAGGCCGTCGAGAAGAAGGAGGCCTCGCAAGCTGAGGAAGCGCCCTCTAGCGGCGAGGAGGCACCCCAGCCCGCACCTGCCAGGAGGGTAAAACAAACACTCTGCCACTTTTGGTTCCTTTTTTTTTGTGTGTGCTTTGATTGGTATTTGGCTGCGCAACCGTACAGCTAGTATCTTACAGGACGAATTTCAATGATTTTATGATTGTTGATGGATCGCTCTATGTGTTCCAGCCTGGCGCTGCTTCCCCCGGCGCGAGGAACCGCTTCAGAGCGCCCGGGCCTCGGGTGCCGACCGCGTCGACCACCGCCGCCCCCTCAGGAGAGCCGACGGCCACCCGGTCCAGCAACATCGCGGAGCGCTTCAGCCTGAGGAGGCGCGGCGGCGCGCGCGGACAGACCACCACCACCACCGAGGCGCCAGCCTCAGCGGCCGCCGAGGAGGAGGAGGGCGTCACCAAGGACGAGAGCAGCGACTCCAGCTCAGCGCCGTCCAGCGCGGCGGAGACCACCGCAGTGCCGACCCCCGTCACCAAGCCCACGAGGTGAGGGTTGCGATATGTCGTGTCTAAATTACATCGATTACACACAAAAACCAAAATCCCGAGTCTTGGACAACCCAACGCGCAAAAAAAAAACGTAAAAAAATTAATAA
>CABIKL010003801.1:0-10454 GCA_902196195.1 Aptinothrips rufus | reverse complement strand
GGGGCGGGGGGGGGGGGGGGGGGGGGGGGGGGGGGGCAGCCACACACGGGGCTTTGTCGAGTTGAGCCAATAATTATCAGAGAACGAGCTGGTACCGCGCGGCGCTTCACCCTCCCCTCCCCTCCCCCTTCTTCTCCAGCGAGAGCTGCTCGTCCAGGGCAAGGCAGGGCTCCAGCTCCAGCAGCCAGGCACAGGCACCAGCTGCTTCAACAAGTTCGAACAAAGGCGCCAACTTGAGGTGCCACTGCCCCTGTCTCCCTGCCCCGCCCCGCCCCGCGCCCCTGGCCATCGAGCCATACTTCCAGCTCATGAGCGCCGGAGTGCCCCCCGCCCCCAACACCGCCACCACGCAACTCACTGAGTCATGAAAGGGGAGGAAAAGTCCGTTTGTTTCCGAGCGGACATTCCTCATTTGATTGCGAGCCCGTCAGGGAAACCTGGCGCCCGGACCTGACCGGCGCGACGCGGCGTCTACAGACGAGGGAAAAGTTTCCTAATTTGTGGAACCCGCTGCGAAGGCGGCCCAAGTAACTTCACCATCCGCGGAGTAACACCGCGTGCAGCGGCAAACCGGATCTGTGCGGGCAGAACACTGATTGAAAAGAGAGCCCATCGATGATGAGCCGATATAAAGTGATATTTGAACAGTCGTATTCACCCGGCCGGCACAATGAAAGTGCGGAGCCTGGTGGAGGCGGACTTGTCAGGGAGTTGGTCTAACAGCGACTTGCCGGGCTGCTCCCCGCGCCTCGCCGCACTGGGGCATTTCTCTAAGTTTCCAGGCCCTTATCGAGTCAGAGCGTAGTTGTGGTGCGGGGCGGGGCGGGGCGGGGCGGGGCGGGGCGGGGCGGGGCGGGGCGGGATGGAGGGGTGCGTCGGTTTAGTCTGTGACCCCCTCCCCCCACCCCGTGCAGGCGGATGAGCCAACCCCTTGCAATGTCGTATTCTCCTCCTCGCAGCGCGATGTACGGACCCGTGTCCTCTCGGCTTGTCACGAGATAAAAACTTTAATACAGCTGCTGGACGCGGCGAGTTGTCCAGCGCTGTCCTCGCTCCACAGCCTGTCTCCTCCGGAACTAACTGAAACATCCCTATGGTCGTAGTACACTCCGCCACAAAAACCACGGGATGGAGAGAGAGAGGGTCTTTCTTTTCTTAGCTGGAAGGCAAGTCTCGTCTACTGAGCACGGCACCAGTTCTATTCTGACATTTTATGTCAAGTACTTGAGAGAGTAAAGGAAGCAAAATGGACCACGAATGAGATATGTCCGTAGATGCTCACCACTAGTGCTCCAACGAGGACATTCGTCCCAATCGTCCCTGGGCAGCATAGAATCCCCCTTCTTCTAAGTCGATTTTCCCTGCCCTTTGCAGGTCTTCTAGACCCGGACCCGGACCCATCGTTACTGAACGACACCCACTGCTTTTCACGAAATTTTTGGCACGGCCATGGTACGGCTTAGGGAAGAGAAGGACCTAAACCTAGACGGGATTCTTTCAAACACCCCTGCCCGCCCACCCCGCCACCTTACGCTGGTGGGATGGAGAGCTCAGCAGGCCGGGGCGGGGCGGGGCAGATCGGATCACGAGATAATGGCGCGCGTTGGAGGTGCAGCTCTGCCCCGCCCCGCCCCGCCCCGCCACGCCACGGGCAGCGCAGCCTGGCTATGGCTCCGCTCCGCGGTTCGAACCAAGGTCTGTCGGGTTCGCAATCGCACGGTTTCAGCTCAGTAGCGGCAGTGAATACTCCAGCTGTAGGAACCTCCTCCTCTACCCCTCCTCTCCTTCCCCTCGCCCGGAGCCCTCTCTGTCATACTCGGGTCTCGCAGGGGTCGCGTTTTATCATTACTCCAGCCGCGCCGCGCCGCGCCGCGCCATACATAGGCCTACCGAGCCACAGCATGACGCGGCCACACCCGGCCTTGGAGTCAGCCGCGCCCAGGCTGACCTACACTGCGTAGCCAGAGATGATACTGCGCCGTTTGTAAGCCTTGCTTGGCTTGGCGTGGCGTGGCGTAGCGATAGAAGCGATTTGCCTCTTCCGACTACACGGACACAGCTTGCCTGTCTTTACGGGGAGCCACTTTTCACAGAAAAGCCAAAATCCAGATTCTGGGGCAACCCAAACCGGGAAACCAAAAGTCAAAAAGTTTATTTTTGTCGGTCATTTTGAGACCTATTCAAAAAGGCTTAAAGTGGCTTCCTGATTACTTTGCAATAAGGTGTCAACATGATACCCAAATTTTTTTTCTGCTTGGTTTCTGGGTTGGATTGCCCCAATATCAGGGTTTTCGTTTTGCTGTGTGGGAAGATGAATACTGAGGTTATCGGATCGAACCTCGCACCACCACAAAACTTATGATTGAAGGGGAGGCGTTACTCCGGGGTGGAAATCTAAATCTGGCCGCTGACGTTGACGTGCGTCTGGTCCAGACACCCCAGCCCCTCCCACGCCCCGCCCCCTGCACTATCGAGCGAGCGGCGTCTGCTAGCCAGCGGAGCAGGCACTGAGCAGGCAGCGGGGAAGCCGGCCAAGTCACTAGCCTCACTTCCGTTTTGGCGAAAGTGGCTTCGCTGAGGCGCTTTCACGTCCGTTATTTCTTTCACAGGCCCATTTTCTAGCGCTTCGCTCCTCTCTCAATTTCAGCACCGTCCCTCGTCGAATGCTTACTGAGGGGAAAGGGAAGGGGGGCGCTTCACATTTGTTATCATACTGATCGCCTGCTGGCTGACGGTGAACTCGACGTGTCCACATCCAAACCTCGTATCTTTTGAGTGCTCGTCCGAAATCACGTAACTTTCTCACACCGGTTCCAAGCCACGTAAATAGATAGAAAACCCTATTCACTTACGTGGCTTGGAACCAGGCTTCAAAATTTACGTAGTTTCGGACGGGTACCGAAAAGATACGAGGTTTTGATTTGGACACGTCGAACTGACAGAGGGAGGGTGAATCATTCTCATCGCTTGGGCAATGCGACTGTGAGTGTCAGTTAGGTTAAGGGGCTGGACTGTCAGTCATTGAGTTGGTCACTATCGCGCTCAGTAGTAACCCTCCTCCAAACAATGTCTAGCTCTACGACTGCGAGTGAAGTGGGCCAGTGGCAAGCTGGAGGGTAGGGGGTGGGAGAACGGGGCGGGGGAGGGACGGACGAGGGAGGGCTGAGCAGGGGTGAAGGAAGTTCGCTGCTAATAGAGAGCTCAGGCTGCGGGAGCGTCGAATTGAGACGATTTGGACGGAGCCATAACAGAACTAACATCGCGATAGCTGAGAAGCGCTCGGGAACCAGTGATGAGGCACGAGGCGGCGGTGCCTCGGCGCTGCCTGACATGACCTCTAGCTAGATCCTCAGAAATGAAATTTCTTAAAAAAATTGATAAGAACAACGCCCAATAGCCTTCTGAACGAGCGTTTGCCCTCTCACCTTCAGATCGCGAGTTCGAATACCGGCTCCAGCCGGTGAATGGTGAACAGATTGATAGTGAATCACCGCGACGTGACAATGACTTTCTAACCCTTGCGAATCAATAAGGTTCCCACAACGCTGACTCCCTGGTGTGTGGCGAACACTGCCGGCGACCAGACGAGCGATCACCGCGCGACAGCCCCCCCCCCCGGCCCACCGCGCCCATTTTACCGCCTGAATTATTCATTTTCATTCTTTCTCGCATGGCGAGCTATTCATATTCATACCGTTCATTTTCTTGAGTGATTCCTGGCCGGGAGGCGCGCTGGTTATAATGTCGAAAGAAGCTTTTTAGCGGGGAGGATGGCAAGAAAACAGCACAACCGGACACGGCGGCCAGCAGGGGGCCCGCGGCAGGGCCTAGAGGAGGAGGATGGGGCGGCGGTACAAAGAGAAGGTAGCGGAGAGAAAGAGATGCATCGAGATAAGGCAGGCAGGCAGGGAGGGAGGAAGCGAGAGGGAGAGAGTAGGGTGCTCTCCATTACGCACCCCACACAGCGGCCTGTCTCACGCCGAGGGCAGTCCGTGCAGCGCCTTCCCCTTCCCTCCCTTCAAACGGGCCAGGGTGTGCCCCGCACCTTACGCACAGAAAAACCAAAACCCAGAATCTGGTGGACAACTCAACCCAGAAACCAAGGGTAAAAAAAATATTTTGGAGGTGATTTTGAGACCTATTAATTCTAAAACGCGTTGCGAAGCTTCCTGATCATGTTGCAACAGGTCTCAAAATCTACTCAAAATTGTTTTTTTTCATCCTTCGTTTCTGGGTTGAGTTGCCCCAGATTCTGGGTTTTGGTTTTGCTGAGTGCCGGAGGCGGCCATTTCCTGGTCGCGATCCCTCTCATATCCGGGTGTGGAGCGGTGTGGCGTGTCCGGTAGGCTGTCCCCTGTAAAAATTATAAATGTAGGTCAAATTTAGCTTGAGCATAAGCCAACCTAACCTAAGATTGAGCTTAAGATTGAGCTAAATTTAACCTAAATTTATCATTTTTATTGCTAAGTTGTTCCCTCCAGAGAGAATCACCCAGCATCACTACCGTGCGACGTCAGTGGCGGGGCCAGCGTCAGCAGAATTCCTCTGGCAGTCTCCACCTCCACGGCAGACGACAGGGTAAATAATGTCCGGCAGCGCGGCTAGGAGACGCAGCGGCTGGGCCGGGCTGGGCCGGGCTGGGCCGGCATGTCGCGGCACCTAGGAGCACGTCCGGCCGGACAAATCACTGGCGTGTCGCTCGGCGTCGCCCTACCTCCCGCTCCCGCTCCAGCTCCAGTTCCAGCTCCAGCACGGCAAGGACAGATTGGGAGAGAAGGGCCCCCGGGAAAAATGTTGGCCCAGGACGCCGCGCCCGGCCGCGCCGCTTGGACGACAAGGCAAGCGTAAGGTTCGGCGAGCGCGGCACGGCGCGGCAGCTGTGGAGCCATCAGTAAGCTCTTAAGAGGAGAGGACTAAGGAGTTGAATGGTCCGCGCCCTGCCTGCCCTCGGCCTGCCCTCTGTCCCCTCCGCTCAGAACGTCTGTCTCCTGGGTCGGTGCGAGTAAAGGAACAAAAGAGAAACAGTCCAAGAAAGAGGCGAGCTGTGAGAGCCGGTATTTCAACGCGCAAATCAAGGCCTCTGAATTCAGTCGGTATCACAGATCTAAAAGTGCGACCGGCACGATTAGTCTTTTCATTTGTTCATATGCCGAATAAATTTGCCATATGCGCGCTCCTCATTCATTTCGACTGACAGGCATCACGTGGGAGGACGGAGTCCGAGTTCCAGCTCTGCCTGCGTCCACCCAGCTCAATCAACCTCTGCATAAAGGTACACAATGATGACTGTCCCATGGAACTGTCTCTATGGCAACCAGCTTCCAAGAATCCGACGTGTTGTCCGTCTCATCTCTTCGGCTGAAAGGAACGCGCGCTGGCCCGTCTCGAGGGGGAGGGAGGGGGGGGGGGGACGTCCCCGTAGGAAGCGGGCCTGACAAGGTGGATTAGGAAAGGTAAACCTATTCCGCTCGGCCCGGCTCGGCCCTGCTCGGCTCGGCTCGGCTCTGCCCGGCATGCTATCCTATAACATCACATCTCGAATGCCCCGGACGTCACCGGCAGGGAATGAGTCCTGCTGATTGCCGGCGACTTCAGGAAGGCTACGCCTTGCCGCGTGATCAATGAGGGGCGTTTGTATGCGAGTGAACGAGTCGGGAGCGGACCGGAAGGTAAGCCAAGGGGGAGGGGGAGGGGGGACACTGGGAAAGAGTGGAGCAATCTTTGGGGAGGCCTTTCCCAGAAACAGGGGTGAACTAACACCAGTTTCGAAATATCGTTCATTCCGTGATTTGCATGCTCGTAGAGGGTTCTCCGCACTGAACCGCCCCCTACCATCATCTCATTGGATCACTGATTTAAATCAAAGGCTGAGACTTGATGGAACAGACTGTTTACATTTTATTCCGAGCGCGAGACCAACTCCAAGAATAGCGGGCCTGTATGCTTCCCCATCACTCCTTCAATTTCTATTTGGATGTTTGTCTTTTCTTCTCTTTGTCTTCCGCTTCCTTTTGCTCACACAGGCCTGCCTAGAGGCCTGCTCCGCCAGTGCTGCCAGCCTGCCAGGCTCCCCTGCCTGCACTTCCTTTCTCTCTGCGAGCGCGACTTCGAATACAGAGGGAAGAGTCTTATTTATTCCTCTTTATTATTTTGGCAACAGTTCTATTTCATTCCGCATTGTTTTCTTTTTTGATGTCGAGAGCGTGTCTGCATCTTTTTCGTTTGCATCGCAATGATTTATTATTTATTTACGCGCGGAAATGAACGAAATGAAATTCTTCTTCTTCTTCTTCTTATTATTATTAGGCCCCAATTCATACGTACTCCCGTGGGTAGCTCAGACGGCCTTGCAAACACTGTCGAGTCAACTTCACCCCCCTTCCCCCGCTCTACGTGCACCCTGGGAAGGAGTATTAGTTGAGGTTACTTAAACTTTTCAAGGCTCCCTCGTTGTGCCTCAGCAAGTAAGCTAAAGGCCTTAGAACCTGCACTCACCGAGCCGGCCTGGCCCCGCCCGGCCCAGTCCCTACACCGCTGTGGCCAACTTTATGATAGAGCAATAAATTATTGTCCGCAGAGCACGAGGTCCCTTTCTCTGGGGTCTGGCCATTCTCTGACCCTCTAGCTGGCTAGAGCCTGTAAATACGACGACCCTACAACAGCCGGAACGATACTTAGGTCCATCAACGTCAACCCTGGCCTGCTGACTTGCAAAGGTCGGTCGCCAAGCGAGAGACAAATGATATTTCGAAATCCCAAGCGCAGCGAATATCCATCTAACGTGAGCGCGCTCTACTCTGGCTACGCTGTGCGTCGTCGAATAGGAGCCGCAAGTCGCCAGGAATGGAAGAAACGGTAGTCGAAGCTCAATTTCGTGTATGTAGTTCTTTCTACAGACTACAATTTTGTTCTTTAATAATCACTTCTGTAAACATGCATGAGTATGGACAAAATGGCCTTTAGCTCATCTCAATTTTTCAGATATTTTTTTATTTTTTTTTTGCTGATGTTCTATTTTGTGCTAGATTGTAGACAAATTATGTTTGTCTGTACCCGCATGCATAAAACTGTGATTAGTTATGCATGCACACAGAAGTAACTTACAAAACACAATCACAATCTCGTACAGTAATTAATGAAAAAGATAAGATACTGCTTTATGTACAAAATAGTCCACAAGAAAGTACAATTTATTAAGTACAAATTTCCTTCTATCACAATAGAGCTGTTCCTGAAATTATGGAGGGAAAAGGCACATCTCCACTGTAGTGTGAGGGAACGACAGAGAGCCTGTCGGAAGATTGATAGGGTTGTAGCTGAGTTCAAAGACACACTCTCAGTCACTTCAATCGTCCTCAGACTGTCCTAACCAGTCCCTTGCCCTGCCATGCCGGTTCTCGCTTCCACGCGGCTGCGGAGTTAGCGTGTTACATTGTCAAAGTGTCGCGGGGAATGGCAAATGGTTGGTGTGGGGCGGAGTTGACGCAGTTAGTTGACAAACTCCGCTCTTTTCTTTCTCGTTCCTGCAGCCTATCGGGCACCCTTCGCTACGCTATGTGCGCATCGGGCTGTCCAACACTTTCACAAGTGTCAGCCCTAGCTAGCAGGAGCGGCGTGGCGTGGCGGAGCGTGGCGCACGCGGCGCGGAGCCAACAAAACTAGCAGAAGACAAATGGAAGAAAAATAATGCCACAGGGCGGGGGGCGGTGCTGGCCGCCCTGTGTCGTGTTCGGGTGGGCCTGCTTTACCTCTGGCGCTGGTGCCGGCGACAGTGAAGTGAGGCGGCGGTGAGATACCCCACTGCTAATAGTAGGCGGTGTCTTGCCTCGCTGCTGTCGCTGTTCTCTCCGACATGTTTCTTCGCATGGCCTGGCGCGCCCGCGGCGTGCACTCCAAGCTGGCGCGTCTGAAGCGCGTCAAGGAGCGCCTTGTGCTTGCCGAGTTGCGACAAGTCCCGCCAGAGCGCACCACAAGCGAGGAGATGGCGCGCCTCCGGTCCAGGTGAGGTTAGGACGGCAGGGGTAGGGGCGAGTTCCTTTACGCAGCAAAAATATATTGCTCAGCCGCGATTTCATAATATTTTGCTTGCGGTCACAGACGAAAATCTGGTGCTTTTGGGGTTTTTTTATACAATATTTCACAAAAATTCGTTCTGACAGCAAAGACGTTCTGCTGCGAATCAAATTTTCCACTACTCCAGGTTGGAGCAGCGACTGCTGGGTCTGATCCCCTGCCGAGAACCTGTGAGACGTTTCCTCGCTGACGTGCGAGACGAGAACACGCTCACACACTTCGTGGTCAAGAGCCTGGCCGGCTTCATCGGTACGTCATGGTCCAGGGGGTGGGCAGGGGAGATATTAGTAAATAGTAAATAGTGCACCAAATGCCATAAAAAAAGGAGCTTGCTTTTTTTATTATTATTTTTTTTTTTAGATTTGAGATTTGCGATCTGTTCTTGTCTTTTGAACTTCCAAAATTATAAGAGAGCTCTGCTCTGTCCTGTTGCAGCCGGGGTGCTGCTGGTGTACGTGGTGTTCGCGGTGCTGGTGGGGCAGATCGCGATGCCTCTCCCCGCCGCCACTCGCCTCTCCTCGCTGCTCGCCGTGCTGCTCACCCTGGGGCTCGCCTTCTCGTCGCGGGTCAGGTGGACTGGACTGGACTGCACCTTCCTTAGAGCGCGGCCCAATCACGAGGCTCCGAGGTGACGTCATCCTGACTGCCATTGGTCGGCCGCAGGTGCTTCGTGCTGCTGCTGCTGCCGCAGCTGTGCTCGGCGCGGGGGCGGCAGGCGCTGCTGTCCTACGCGCTCATCCTCACCCTGACCGGGCCCGCCTCCAACGCCCTCCGCAACACGCGCGTCCTCGCCGCCTCCCTGCGCTGCGGCCAGGTACACTCACCACCAAGAGCACTGCGGAGCCTGCGGAGCTGAAACAGGGGTCAAAACACCCGTTTCAAAACTCTTTGGGCTCGTTTTAAGGGTTGGGTACAGGTGTATTTTAGAGTAGGTCTCAAAATGACACCCAAAAATACTGAAACTGGTGTTTCTAGGCTAGAACTCCCCAGACCAGGCATTCTTCTCCACAGTGAGTGCAGTGTCTGAACGCCCTATGAAGGTCTTCAAGTCTCGGTACTCACGCCCTCCCGCCCTCTGCACCTGCACCAGGACCGCATGCGCGGCGCGGCCCGGCGGGTGATGGACCTCGTATCCCAGCCCCTTAAGGTGCTCAGCGAGGCAGTGAAGCGCATCCTCAAGAACATCAAGCAGGCTGTGAGGACCATCCGCACCATGCTGCTCAAAGTCAAGCGGGCGGTGATGGCCGTGTGTAAGTAGTGCATGTCAAACAACAACAACAACGACAACAAAACGTGAACTGCTGTGTGCAACGAGCTCCTTGTCGCCAGACAACACCGTGAAGGCGGCCTTCTCGTGGCTGAGCGGTGTGGTGTCCGTGTGCAACAAGACGGTGGGGACTCCCTTCCAGAGGTGCATGCGCTCCTTCGACCAGGCCTCGTCGGACTGCTTGGTAGGGACATTATTCATCAGTGGCGCCCGCAGGGTCGTGAGGTTGCGGCTGTGCGCTCGCCTAACTTAATGTCAAGTCAAAAGAGACAGTGGAGGTAGGAGAGTGCACAATCCCTGGCCCGGGCGCCCTCCCGTCTCCCTGTGAAGTGTCTCTCGTACTTTACGGCCTCTAAACCTTCCTCCAGGCCACCATGGGCTCCATGTTCTCCTGGATGTGCAGTCCGGTGGCGGCGATCCAGGCCGTGTGCTACACCGTCAAAGTACTGGACTACATCTGTGACTTCTTCGACCTGGTCAGCAACCTGGTGGTGGAGAGCGTCAAGAAGAGTGAGTGGGTGCATCCATTGTGCTGCACAGGATTTTTTTTTCTTTCGTGCACTCGCTGCCTGTGCAGTGAACAATATCGCAGTGTGTACGCTCCACTTCAGCTCCTCTTCTGTTAATTTTTTTTCGTACATTTACAAGAAAAGCACTGGAAAGTTCATTTCAAAAGCATTGTCGTAAATTTAAGACGTGTGTACTATCAAATTTTTTTAAACAAATGAATAGCTTTATGAATGCTAAAAGGCACGAATGCAGGCTAAGTTAACGTCTTCTTCCTTTTTTACAGCGTAACGTAACGTATTTGTACTTTGCGGAGCGGAATCCGTTTCCCTTTTTAAGCTTCGATCTTATTTATTAGAGATTTGAAATGAGAATGGTTCACGTTCCAGAGCTGCGGGCCTTCGGCCGCCACGTCCAGAGGGCGCTCTACGTCTCCGTGGACATCGAGCACTCGTTCGAGCTGCACACGACGCGTAGCAAGACGCTCGCGCAGGTGGGGCCACTCTAACTAATCAGCAATACTTACACCGCGAGGGTGATTCTAGGATTAGGCGTCAATTTGGTGTCCCCGCGACTTTAAAGGCTATTCAACGACTATTCAGGTGAA
>CABIKL010003800.1:0-10454 GCA_902196195.1 Aptinothrips rufus | reverse complement strand
AAATCATTTTAAACTTGAAAATAACAGCCATGTCTTTCGTATTAAATGAAAGTTTAAGTCTTGAACTACACTGGGTTCACTTCATCCACTCAAAAATGCACAGGAGCCAAGTTTTCAGAGAAAAACTTCACGTACGGCCGGCTTACTCACTTACGCACGTACGCATGCACTTGCGTGCGTCGCTTACTTTACAGACCTTTGAGCGCGTCGCTAACTTTACAGGCCTCCTGGAATTATTTTCTTGGAAAATCGGGAATGACCAGTATGAAACTGGTCCTTTACGACTGCCCAATTTTTCATACCACTATCGACGGACAGCAGACGAACGCTCGGATTTTTGGAGGTTAATCCAAACTTTGTTTGTATTTCGTTACTTGAACCTGTTGCGATAGATCTGTTAAATCGAGGAATGTGATCTGCAATATGAACATCTAGATCCAATGGACTTTCGCTTTATTACTTATATAGTTCTCTTGCTCTTTTTGGTAAATAACTATGCTTTCATAATCATTATCTTAAGAAGTAAACTCGTATAGTCTTGATTTATTAATTTAATTGTTTACGATTTTTAGGACTCGGAGGACTTTTTTTTTACCTCAGAGCTGTAAATGTCAACATAATGCAGCAAGGTCCATCCAAAACACCGTGTCGACATGTTGGTCTCAGAAGAATTCCAAGTATATCCAAATCAGGATCATCAGTAAGGAGTTCTGGTTTATCCAATTTTGTGGAAACAGCAGCTGAAAGTAGTGGTACTCCTAACTCACGCAATGTACACATTTTAAAGGAAATTAAGAAAATCCCAGCATCACGGAATCTGCTCACTGACATTCAGATAAAACATTCAGAATGTGTCTTAACAGATACAGAGGCCAAACCAGCCATGCTAGAGCATTCATTGCAGTCATGCAATATTCTACCATCTCAGCAGTCGTCCAGTTTGAATGAAGAAGTTCAGGAATTTGTCTGTCAGGACTCAAATTCCACTATTACTAGGAAACGAAAAACAGATTCGCCAGTTGCTTCACAAACAACAGCAGACTATGATTCCAATTTAGCTAAGAAACCAAAAATGGATTTGAGACATCCAACCATGGAAGACTTAAATGCACTGCAAAGAAATGTGATGCTTAAAGAGAGACAATTAAAAGAGCTCCGTCAGGCTGATATTATACTCAAAAAGGTAATTGAAATATGCAATTCATGCAATACTGTAAAGACAAAATTTGGCTTAAACTGAACTATTTTTTGATAAAACTGTATTTATTCTAGCATGATCCTGATAAGCTGAATGTTTCCATCCAGCATTGGCTTCAAGGTTGTCAAGATGCTTTGCAAGAGTTATTGTCTTGTGTAAATAGCAGTGGTAATCAAAGAGATATGGAAGATCTGTTGAGGGAATTAGGTATTCCACCATCATTAGTTAATTTTAACATAGACTCACAAGATTTTGAGTAAGTGCGTTTTTGTTTATCTGGTTAATTTCTACGTTCTTGTTGCTTTCCAAATATCAATATACAAAACAAATAAAACATTTATGATTGAAATTCATGAGTAGTATTTGTTAATTTCCAAATTTTAGTCAAGATCCACTTATGGAAGCAGATAATTGATGTACCCAATTCCGGAAGAAATACAGTATTGCTTGTAATTCTTAATATGGATGAGGTCTTGTTGGTCTTGTGGGATCACACAGTTTTGGATCAGCAAGGAATTCTGGATGCTTGAGGTAATAAGCCATTAACCCTGTAAGAAAGTGTCACAATTGGAATCAGAGCAGAACAACAATGCTGATAACAGAGTTTCTTCTGCTGAAACCAAAATAAAAGCTCACACTTGGCGATTCAAGTACTACTATTTACACACCTGCTCTGCGACTCTTCGTTATTTCCCTTTCCAATCGTTCCTGTTGATCTTTACAAAGACCCGTTATGTGACGTCCATAGATTCGTCCAGTATGTGACGATACGAATTGAGAGAGCAGTTTAATATTTTTATAATCTGGAGTAATATTATACTGGCACAGAATGCACTGCCTCTTGTTTGAAATGAAAGGATTTTCCATACCTTCTTTAGGCTGAAAATTAAAAATAATAAGAACAAGAAAAGAGATCATTACCGAAAATACTGTAGTGTGTAGCAACGCACAAGATCCTTTTCTCTGGCTTCAAACACTTCCTTCCCAATTTCATTTTCATACAAGGCAGATGGTAAAAGAGGCTCTTTTTGATCAATAACTCGAGGCTTCCTTCCCTTCGGCTTTCCCATTCTCTGTTTCCCCATGGTAAAGTATGCTGTTCTCCTCTGCTCGTATGCAATTAATGGTAACTGTTGTACAGCAGGTTGTCTCATAAGCATGCATCCTGGAAGAATTAAAGAATAAAACAGTTTCCTAAATGTAACAATAATTCAGCACACAGGTGCTGTGTTCGATAGCAAAGTGTCCCTTTTCCTACGCGCTCAAGTTTGTATATCTCAGAACATAACCTGCAGATATCTTGCTGTGAATTACGATTGCCCACCACTCCAAGAAAGGAACACCACTTTACCTGAAAAAGACGCAGCTTTGATCCAAAGTGACATTTCAATGCAACGGAAGTTACTGAACTGCGTTGCTAGCTCAAATTAAATAACACAAGAAACCCAAAGTATATTTAATGCACGTAGCGATAACTGGGCGCTGGGCGTCTGCTTCTGGCTCTGGCTTCTGCTCGTTCCCCCTCCCAACCGGCCGGCCCGGAGGTGGAGGGGGTGCGCGCGCACGACCTCTGCGGCTGCGTATGACTTATCGTATGGCATCAATGTCTAGCAAGCAAATTTCTCTGCCCGCTCTTACAGTACCATACAGCACTTAGAAACTAAACAATAATCAACAACAATGCACCTCGCTACGCTCGGGCCTAAAAAATTTAGCAGAAAGAGAGCCGCCCGTAGCGACTCTCACTCCGAGCTGGCGGCACCAGTTCTGCCAATTGAGGTCCCAAGAGGGATTCCCGATCAGCACTCATACTGTTAAGGGTGTTAAGGCTAGATTCGACGTTTGTCCGGTATTGGACCCCCCTCGCCATAGGGCGGTTCGTTTCACCCGGGTACAACGGACACTAGACACCCGTCCGCGCCTTTTGCAGGCTTGACTAAGTGATGAGCGAAGATGGGAGACGACTTTTATTTTTCTTGAATGACTGGCGGGCGAAGAAAGGTGTTGTAAAATATCGGATCGATGGGACTCGAACCGTCGTTTTCCGGCATCAGATTCGAGCACTCTAACAACTCTGCCACCATCTGCCATAGCGGATCATGTACACCTACAAAGCACAATACTCGTTCTCTTACTCCAGAGTAGTGGAGCAGAGTAGTAGAGTAGAAAGTAGTAAAGAACGAGTAAAAACGGTTGAGATGCGCGAATCAAATCTGCGGAGCATCGTATGCTAATAGCCATGTTCCTCTCAGTCTACTCCTACTCTCTTCGGCGAGTAAAATTGTTTCTCACCGATATTCGTTCCTAACGCAAGAGAGAAAATCTGCATGCCTGCTTCTTGCCTGCTTATTAGCTTTCTGGAAAACGATCTAAACCGCAAACGATACCCTGCCCTGGTCACGGCACCCTCGGACTTCGAGACTCGAGAGGTGTTTGGTGTTAGATTATACTTTCCATCTCGTATCTCCTTCTTGTTCTCCTCTTCTTCCGTACTTGTTCTCCTCTTATTCTTCCGCAATTCAAAGGCTAACCCCACTACCGACCATAAAAAAAAACGGAACAAAAACGGAAAACACAGGACGTATTTCATGGCCTTCCGCGTGTTAGCGCGACACCTTGCATCCTGTCCTTCTCGTCAGTGGGGATGTTTGCATTGGCCTCTCCGCGGTATAGTGTCCGTGTTTGTTGAGTATGTTTCACTTGCTGTACGGGCGTTCAGGGGCCCCGATAGCGCCCTTGACGAGCGCTTGTGATGTAATGTCCCGTCTTTACTTTCGAGAATTTCAAAGCAATAAAGCTAATTCATCTGCAAACTTTCCGCTCTTCGTAATTAAAAAGCACAGCTTCCTTTGCTCGCATATGATTATCATTTAGCGAAATCCCGAGTAGTTTTCATTATTCATGGAAGCTCGCTATCCTTGAGATTGAAGCCTTTAAAGTGAAGACCCGTGTTTGCCTGCAAACACATAAGCGGTACTCTGTGGCTGGAATATGATGGACTTATGTTGAGTACTGGCGTGACGTCATTGAGTCAAATCAAATCGATCAGCAAACGAATTCTGGTTCAGTACATCGTATCAGCCTGACGTAGACGACACTGATCCACCATGAAGTAGGGCGCCCTCTCAAGAACTAACTAAGGCGCGACCCGCTCGGTGCGCTTCGTCGCTTGTCTCCTCAACCCTTCAGCCCCCGACTCGCTGCTCGTCTCGCGATGAACTGCAGTCCGGCGCATGCAGTTCAGCTTGATCCTTCAGGCTCGTCGCGCGCTAAGCCCTTAACGCAATCTAACCTAACCTAGAGCTAGCGGCGGCGAGCGTAGGGAACGGCTAAGTGGCGCCCGCGTTGCCAATCCCGCCGCCCTCCCTGGTCGCTCTTCACCCCGTCGCGTCCCGCCTCACCGCGCCCCGCCACGCCACGCCACGCCCCGCCACGCCCCCGGCCGCGCTGTGCGGCGGGCCGCGAGCGCGTCGCCCTGCCCCTGCCCGGCCTGGTGCGGCCTGGCCCGGCGGTCAGTCCAGTCAGTACCGTACTGAGCCGCGTCGCGTCGCGAGCACGGAGCAGAGAGCAGGCAGCGCAGGGTAGGCAGAGCAGAGCAGAGCACCAGACAGGCGCCGAGCAGGTGTTCACCGAGTGAAGTGCAGTGCCATACCTCTCCAGCCGGAGCCCGCTGGAAGTGGCTGGAAGCGGCTGGAAGCGGCTGGAAGCGGCTGGAAGCGGCTGGAAGCGGCTGGAAATACGCCTTCTTGACACTCAGAAGCCCTCCCCTCTCGGATACTGGCCTCGTCCTCCGCGTGCAGCTCAGCTCAGCTCCTCCTGGCCGTTGAGGTGAGTCCCGTGAATGTGATTGGCGTAGGGCCGGCTCTAAGTGAAGAGTTGGCTGGTCAGGTTGGGTTAGGTTAGGGAGAGCGTAGCTATTGGTACCCCGGGCAACAGATGTGTGAGTGAGAGATGGACCGCAGTGTCATTTTAAGATGCAAGTTTCATCGAATCGACATCGTTTCGGTTTCGATATCGCTTTCTCGTTTGTCGAGAGCAAATTCCAAACTGTTCTAAACGCTGCTAAAACTCACCGGTGACAAAACAAAATAGTACGTTTTCTTTGGTTTCATGACTCAGCTCGAAGGACAGATGCCTTCCAGAATGCATCTGATCCAGAAAAGTACTAAGACTAAGTATCACCAGGTATCATTCATTATTGGTCTTGAGGAGATTGCTGGAAAGCGTCTAATTTTTATGCACAAGAGCCGCAAAAGTTCGTGCCATAAGGAACAGGAGAGGAATAAATACTGTTTTTTTTGCATTCTTTTCCTATTTTTTTCCTTTTTTTGTCCTTACGAATGGGTTTTGGTTCATTGGTATGAGCTGGTGGGCACCGATGCCTTACACCGCGATATACTGCCATCGAGTTTCCAGTCGCGAAGAACTGGGGGAAAACATGCTAATGAAATGCACAGGGGACCTGCCAATCATCATACAGTGAGATCGCATGATGATAGAGTCTCCGCGCTGTGCCATCATCAGACGCTGGGGTAGGGCGGGGCGGGGCGGGGCGGGGCGGGGCGTTGTGACTGTTGTTGGGAAGGTCAGCTCCACGCGGTCTGTTGTCATAAGGTGTGTTGTGGTGCGCTAGGAAAGGATTGCGGCAGGAGGGAAAGTAAACAGACGATCGCTGCACTTTTTTTTTGTCACAACGCTCTGGAGACCGCCCTAGGCGCCACGACCGAGCGGAGCCGAGCCGAGCCGGGCAGCGGGGCCGGAGTCGCGCCAACGCTACAGCGCGCTACAGCGGGTGAGCGGGGCACTATGCGGCTATCACTCGCGGATCGTATGTTCTGCTGTCCTCTCCGGGCTCTGGCCTCAACCATGGCCGCCCCCGCTTGGCCCGCTGGGTCGCCAGGACCTGTGGTCTGATGTGCCGTGCCGTGCCGTGCCGTGCCGTGCCGTGCCGTGCCGCGCTGGGACACATAGCATGCCGCCGCTGCTCGCTACAGATCGACGCGCGATAACTATCGTCACGAGAAAAAAAATTCGTAATGGCCGTCGAGGGTCAGTCCAGTTCCATGTGACACGTGCGGGTGGCGGGTGGGGGGCAATCGATACCAACTGCAATCCGCTACCAGTAAAACACTCGGGGTCGCGACTCATCTGAGTATATAGTTGGTTTCTTCCTCTCCACTCTTTGCATAGAGCAGGAGTAGGGCGGAGTCCTAAATTCACTTGTTCAGCAGCGAAAATGATGGACATAAGGAAAAATAGTCCACAAACGCCGGGGATAGTATCGATCGCCACTGAAATGAGTGGTGGCTGTAGTCTCTCCTCCGCAGGCTACCGCGGGAGTCGAGTTACTTTCTCGAGACGGCCCTGTCCTGCACCGCCATCACTACATCCTGGTCGCTCCTGTCCCGCTGTCTTGCGTTTATCTGGATCGAGCCAATGCAGCCCTAGTCCGGGAGGGAAGCGACCATTTCACGAGAAGTGACATAACAACAATACTGCTGCCTGCTGCTGGGTCCCTTCCAGCCGACCGGCTGGCTGGCTGCCTGGCTGGCTGCCTGGCTGGCGGGCTGGCTGGGCCGCGCCGACGTAGCCGAGGTGTCAGTGCTGTAACTCGTCCATGTCCTGTGCAGTGGCGTAGCCGGCTTTGTCTGCCTGTCGTCCAGTGTCTCCCCAATGTCATGATCGTCTGAGCGCTGCAGCATAGGCAGCCAGCGCGCAGCGGTGTGTGCAGATTGCCTACCTGCAGGCGCCCCCACCCCAAGGCCACAGTCCCCCACTCCAGGCCGGGGCGGGGCGGGGCGGGGCGGCTCCCCGCTCCCGATCAGGTCGAGTCAGTATTGCGTCACCTGAGGTCTTTATTCGCTCGCGGAGAACGCGGAAACAGTATGGACCGCGACTAACCAGCGCGTCGCTTCGCATCGCTTCGCATCGCTTCGCATCGCCCCGGCCGCCGCTCTAAGGAGCCGCATGACTGTAATGACCTTCGTTTGGCTCGGAGGCAGGTCATCACTTTCTCCTCCTACCTCCAGGCGGCTCTCGGCCGGCGCCTGGCCGCCCTGGCCGCGACGTGACGCGACGCGACGCGCCTCTCCACGTGTTTTGTTGCGCAGGTCGCACGGACTCTGTCGAACATTAGTGGTCATTACTGACCACGGGCCGTAGGCCGATGTCACAGAACCTGCATGCAGCCAGGGGCGACTCTAGAGGAGTCGGCGACCTGCCACTGCCCCCCCCCCCCCCTCTATCCTCAACTCTCCCCTCTCCGATTGGCGATACATATCCACTCGGCAGTTAGGTAACCGGCCCCCTGCCTCTACCTTCCACCCCGCTACGACCGCCGTACCGGTACTGGTCCAGCCCACTCCTCCGAGCCGAGCGGAGCCGAGCCGAGCCGAACCGGCTGCGTCGCATCCAACCGGAGCACTCTCAGGACAGGTGTAGGGTAGGGCTGACTTAAGCTGGAACCGCAACCAAGCCATAATCCCTATTGTGGCCATGCATTTCTTGAAATCCATGAATTTTCCACAAATTTTGTTGGATCTTTTTTAAAAGTTGGATGAGATATTCCTTTAATAATTTGAATGTGATTGTCAGTCTGAAATCAATGTAAGTTTCAACAAAGGCAAACAGTTAAATTTTAAATTCGTGTGCGTTATTTCAATTTGTCTTTATTTTGGAGTGAAGATAGATAAGAAAATATTTCAGACCGACAATCGAAAAAAAATATATTTCAGACCGACAATCAATTCTAAATAATTCTAGGAATGTCTTGATAAAATTTGAAAGAGATTGGACAAAATTTGTTGAAAATTGATGGAATTGAAGGAATGCACGGGCCAGCGTAGGCGTTGCGATTCCGCCTTAATTAAATCCAAACCAACACAGTGCCCTGCCCTGCCCTGCGACAGAGTTACTTGCACGCCAAGCAGGCGAGGCGCGGCGAGGCGCACTGTACACTTGTAATGCATACCATTCCATGGCTGGCTTGCAGACCGCTGCCCAGCCCAGCCGAGCCGACGTGCAGCCAGGCTGCTGCCAGGTGGAATGAAGCTCCATGCAAACTCTCGCGCTTAATGTCTGCGATTAGAGCGATCTGCATAACGACTGCTGGCTGGAGCCCTCATCAGGACAATCGATCGCAATTTGAATAATATATCTGTGGGATTTGAAGAAATAAACGCGCAGCATAGGATGGTGCAATAATTCCGTTTGCTCTGTCCTGAAACACGTTGTTCCTCACCTGCAGCACCACGTGTCTAAGTTGTCTCCTGCGCGGCAAGGTTATTTCGATGCGCTCATACGAGACTGCAGCGGGCGGTGCTTAATTGAAAGGTGTCAGTTGCAGAGATTAACATTGAGCTCGGCTGCACCGCGCTGCGAGTCCTGCTTCAGACCTCCGTGTAGCGTCGCATTGTAATATTGCACCGACTAGTTTTTCTTCCTTGCCCCGAGCTGGTTGAATTGTAGCTCGTTTGGTCGTAGAGTAACAGGTAGTGTGTAATAAATGTGTGCTACTTTCAACAGATCTGCTAGGTTAGGTTCCAGACAAGATGGCTGCTATCCAATCAGAGAGTCCCTTGACGCTCTAGTCGGTGCAATAACCCAATGCGACGCGCTGGGTGCGTGCTTCTCGCTCCACCCCATATCCAGCTCGGACTTCTCTGTCCTGCTCACACTACTCTATGGACCCACGCTCTGCTCGCACTTATCCGTCGGCGCCCTGTGAACGCTGTCCGATGTGGCGAGTGTCTGCTAACATGGTTCACGATGAACCAACACCAGCCTGAGAGACCTTGGTGGCTGGGGCTGGGGAAATACCAGGGGAATAGAAATGTCAGGAAGGCCGCCTCTGAGGTGTATATTCGTGAACGCTCGCGTGCGCATGGTTCTCATTTCATGAGCAACTTAGCTCAGCTGAAATCCTTGGCCATTCTTTAGATCTTGTTCTCTTACTCACACAAGAGATACGCGTAGTTCACCCAAATAGTTTTAAAAAGCTCACCTTTTTTTTATGACTGGAACTATCCGAAAGTGATGACGGGGCTGACGGGAGTCTGTAATGAAGAGCTAACTTGGCGCGTGCTCACCATCTCGTTTCGCCTCACTTCGCCTCACCTCACTCTCACCGCTGGAGGAGATGCATCGTGATGAGCCTTTGCACGCAGCCCCAGAGCGAGGCTAGGAGCAGCGGGGCTGGGAGCGAGGCTAGTAGAGTCATGGCTACGCAACTGCAACCACATGGCTCCCACAAGACGCGTTACTTCTCCTCAAAAAGATTTATCACTCGTACAGCAACGACGCGTGTTGAACTTGGGTTACGATACTCACTCACCGGGCAGCAGCGGGTCGGGTCGGGGTCGTCAGAGCCCCGCCATCTCCAACGATCCGACGCAGGTTCGCGGTGCGACAACATTATTGGCACCACTGGTCTCACGAACCCAACAAACGAAATTCTTCTCACTCGCACTTAGAACTGATATGCCTCTTTGCAACCGGCAGAGGAAAACCCATTTGCATTTTCGCGTTAACGAACACTGAACTCATGAATATTTAGACGCCTGACTTGGAGTATGATCGCCAAGAGATACCCTCGTGGCCACACGAGTCCTGCACAGCAGCAACCCACCAGACCGGTCGGGTCGGGAGTCACGAGCAGGCAGCAGGCCCGAGTCAGTGTTTGTGTTCGTCGCGCGCTCCCGGCCGCGCAGGGTGGCGGGCTGGCGGGCACCGAAATGTTTGCCTGACGAACCCTCCTCCATTCACCGAGCTGCTCGTTAGGAAATGGGGATGGGCGCTCGTCCCGAGGCAGCAGTGGCAAGAAGCTCCGCGCTGACCGGACCTAGGCCAGTAGAGTAATGGCCCTAATTCGAGTCACCCCCTTTAAATTACTTGCAGGCTACGTCAGGTCCTAAGCGACAAAAAAATTAAAGAGTTTACAATGTGAACTTTTAAATTTCCATGTCGTTTGGAATCGAGAGTTGCCAGCAAATGATTTTAAGGGGGTGGCTCGGATTAGGGCCAGTGGCCCAAAATAGGGCCATTACTCTAACTGGACGAGGCTTGCACTGTTAGTTGCTTACAAAAAAACTTCTTTGTATTACAAAAAACCTTCTTTGTAAGTTGCAGGAGATTTTGCACAAACGTAATACAAAGAAATGTCTTCGTAAATTACGAAGAAGTTCTTTGTATTACAAAGAAGTTTCTTCGTATTACAAAGAAGTTTCTTCGTATTACAAAGAAGTTTCTTCGTATTACA
>CABIKL010003799.1:0-10455 GCA_902196195.1 Aptinothrips rufus | reverse complement strand
CCCCCCCCCCCCCCCCCCCCCCCCCCCCCCCCCCCCCTTCCCCCGGCTCCCACCTGCCCCCTACTCCTGCCGCTCCCCCGCATGGGTCCATTTGGGTCCCGATCAGCGATGTCATCAGTGTCACAAGTTCAGGACGGAGCCGCCCGATGTGACGCTTTGAAAGCGAGGCGATTTGAATGCAACGCGTTGCCGCCGCTTACACTTCCAGCAGCGACTCTAGTCGCGCCCGGCGATTGAAACTCGCCCCTCCGGAGAACTCCGTGTTGCCCCGCCCCGCCCAGCCCCGCCCAGCCCCGCCCCACCATGTGCCGCCCCGCTCCCGACTTGGCCGCTGTCCATATCTGTTCCTTCCTCCTTTTCTCCCCCTGCTGCTCTTATCCCCTCAGATTTCCCCTTCAATTTGGTTCGGGCCGTTGTCGGCTGGGGTGGTGAAACTAATATCCGGTGCTGTTAGCCGGGCTACCAACCGCGTCCTGGTGAAGTCTGCCCCGTCACGACGCTCGACAAGATAACGCCGTATCTCATGAGTTATTGATAACTACTCTGACGTACCCCCAATGCCCCCTCACATCCAGACAAAATGAAAGACTAGGTAGTAGTGAAACTTTGCAAACAGGCATAACATTTTAAGCCATCTACGTTTAATCAGTAAATTTCAGAAAAGTTCGGAGTCAAGTGCTCAATCACCCTCGACCAGAAAAGGGGGAAATAAAAAGGGGGGGGGGGGGGCAAAAAAAAATAAAATGTAAAGAACGCATGCAAGGTGCGAACAGAAGCCAACAGCTTTTTTTTTTCTATTCTTTTTTTTTCGATTCTTTGTTTTTTCTTTTAACCTTCCAGGTCGCTTTACTGACTTAAGCCAGCATTACAATGTAATTTGAAGTTTGGGAGTCCGTTTCCCCCAATTGTTGTGCTGGGACGGGCGGCGGCCTCCTTTCTACGAGCGATTTGAATGCTGCAGCATTGCGCCTGGAGTGTAGCGTGCAGCATGCAGCGGGCCTGCAGTTCGGGTCGGTCGCGTGTCCGTGTGCTTCTTCGACAGGTGCGGCAGCGGCGGGGTGGGGCGTGGGCGGGGGAGGGTCGGATCCTGTACTCGCGCATGGACCATCAGCGGTGGAGTTGATTCTTATCGCCGCCATACTATTAGTGAAAGGGGCGTAATGGGCTGGTGTGTATGTATAGAGGGGACCTCCCCGGCGTTGTTATTGTTGTTGTTTTGTTTTTATGCCGGAGCGTCCTGGGGAACGTGCGAGTGAGACGGATTCTTACGGAGTTTGTGTGTGTGAGAGAGAGAGAGGGACAGGTGGGCGGGAGTCCCCGCCCTTGCATCTCTCTCGCTCTTACACAGTCTCCATATTACTCGATCGCACGTTTCCCAGTCCGCCTGGTGCGGGGGCGGATTGACTTGTGTGTTTCATCTGCTCAGCAGTCGGAGCTCCGCCACCCGCTTCTTCTTGTCTCAACCTGCGATTGTTCTAAATTCGGTCTTTTGGAACAGAGAAATGCAGCAATTGAAAGCCCAGCTGAGTTTAAAGTAAATAATTTAAATGAACACTTACGTAGTTTTGATCTTGGAGTCGACCTTCCGTTCAATTCAGTTGAATAGAATTTAAACATTAAAATTTGATACTCTCGCATCATGTTATAATTTGTAAGTTTGTAAAAATGATCAAACTTGAAATAGAAGTGTTAAGAAATAAAGATCATAGAGCGCTTCTTGGGAGCTGCCCGGTCCATCTCGTGTTTTCACTTGACTGAACTGTTTGAGGTGGACAGGTAGCGAAGGCATGTGGCATTCCTGGCTGCGCTCCAGTGAGTTCATTCAGAAGCACGTCGTAGGCTCACCGTCCGTCCAGGTTGTGATCACGTTGAATACGTCATACGTCTCCTTGAAAGCGTCCCGTCTGTTCTTGGCGGACAAAAATAAAAATCTGCGCTGCAGCTTTTTATTTTAAATGCACAGTTCGAATCCAGGAAAACTATTGCTTTTCGCCGCGTTGTGATGCATACTTTTTCGTTCTCTTCGGCGTCGTGCTGCATGCTGGACCCTTTTAACTTTCCGAAGGGTTTGTACGCGTCTCACCCAGCTGCTTCTCATTCATCTTCCCCCCCTCCCCGCACCCCCTGGGCCCTTTGCCACCTCTTTTTATTTTGTTTCTGTTTACGTCTCCAGCCCAGGTCATGTTCAAAAGTGAGCAGCAGGGGATTCTTTCCCCGCTCTCTCGGAGTTTTACTTTTCGTAATTTGCTCATGATCCAGAAACCGCAAGTCTTTCTCACAGTATCTACGACGGTCTGCACCCCCTCCCACTGATTTGCACGGCGAAACCGGCCGCGTACTTTTATTTTTATTTTAGGATGCTGAAACTTCCCCAAGAATGCAAAACATCTCTTAGGTTCCGATTATGAAACAAAGGGGATCATCCCGTTCTAACTCGAGACTGCATCCCGTACTTCTTGGATGGATTTGTCTAAACCGCACTCCCGGAGAAGAAAGGCACTCATAGTGTCTTTATTCTTAAACCAAATTCAATTCACGACCCATCTACAAGAATTATGAATATTTCTCAACGTGATGAAAAGGTTTCTTATTTCTGAATGAATGCCCTTCTTTTCACAGTTGGATGCATTTTTCCCCACGAAGCCAAGACAAATTTCAGATCTTTTTTTTTTTGTCATTGTCTAGAGTCGAGAAGTCCTTGCTAGGGGTAAATCATGATGCCCCACTACTTCCACTGTCTCTAGAGACTCGGACAACTCGCCTGAATTGCATGCATTAGTTTTTTTCCGTGAGACTTAGCGGGACTGACCGTCTTGACGGAACAGATGCGTGCGATTTTAATTGGGGATCCAGTGGCCCCATAATTGTTGGGGTCTGCTGGGTCTGCTTTGGCCCGGATGAGGTATTTTTAGCAATGTCGGCAATTATCTGCGGATGGATCTCGCTTAGAGGCATTGATCCTACCACCAGGTCTCTTGGTGGTAGCGGTTGTCGCTTTTGTACTTCTTTTTTTTACGAGGCCAGCGGATAATTTTCTGATGGGAACACGCAAGATTGCAATGAGTTGACTTCTGCACTGTCTGCAGGACCGAATCTCAAATTGGTCTCTTTCAACCCGACATGTTTTCATCACGAATTCCGCGAATTCTGCCTCGCACTCAACTGAGACTTGCATTCTTTTCAATTTTGAATGATCCTCCTGATCTAGCTTCCTACAAGTACATGATATGTCATTTGTGACCAGCATAGCAGACCTAGAGACGTAGACAATTACCAAATCATATATAAAACACCGCGTTCATTTCCGTTCTTTCTTTTGTAATTCCTGTTATTTAATATCAGTGTACTCTCTGAGATTTTGACCCGCACGAAACTCGAATATCTTATCCCGCGCCCGTGCGCCTGCGGTCTGACTCCTCGCAGGTGCACAGGGAAGTGAGAGTGTAGATGGAGGGGGGAGTGCACCTGGGTGGGTTGCACACACACACTGGTGCTGGACGACATTTAGTGGCCCGCCTCTAATGGCCGGGCTCCACTTGTTCTCTTCGTCTTGCTGCTGCTGCTGGGCAGGTGCGAGGAGGGAGGGGTCTTCCTCAACCTCGCCCAAGGATCGTTTCAGGGACACGTGGCTCCCGGTGGCCGCGCCTCTCTCTCGAAGGATAATGTCGACCGCGTCTCATCCCGTCCGTCCCGCCGCTGCGCTGGGCCCTGCAGTCGGACACACCGCAAGGTCGCCTGCCGTGTCCTGGTCCTGGCCATGTCTCACGGTGTGGCCTACCTGCCAGGCGCCTAAACTAAAGCCATCGCCACTTTAAAAACAAAAACAAAAAAACTAACGGAATGTATCTGGTCAAAAAGTTGCCATCAGGATGTTCCGTATGATTTCATATGGGCAGCACCACTGAGCTTCCGAAACAAAGTCGTCCGTGCTCAGATAGGTTGTACTTCTTTCCACCAGTATCATTGTCTGTTCTGTACAAAGTTCAGACTGGTCAGATTATTTCGGCTATGGTTCAAATGTGATCATGTGCAGGAAAATTCGATTTGGGCTATCACTCATGTTCAGTAAAAATTCGATTTTGGCCAGCCATTTGCAATGCAGTTTCGTTTCTTTTCATTTGTTTGTGAAGTGAATTTTGATTTGGTCCATCTTTCATGCGTATTTCTAATGGTGGCCATGATTTATGGTGCTAATAAATGTTTAACTTGGCCCTGGGTTGTTTGTAGTTGTGAAATTTGGACACTTGTGTTGTTCTCGTACCCTTCCTCATTAGGTGCAGACGTCGTAACGAAATCCACGGGTCGCTGAAATAGCCGGCATAAATCATACGGGGAACTAATTAAGGCACTTTTGAAATGGCCACTCACTACTATAGGGTCAGTCAGTCCTGTGGCGCGTGGCGTGGCTCGGCCCCCGGCTCGTCCTGGGGGTCCCAGCCCAGTCCAGGCGCTGCAGCAGCAAGCACCTGCTCATGATCCTGTTCCACCGTGCTTACCTGGAGAGACTCCAGGGAAGAGAGTACGGGATCGCTTACGACGTCAGTGCTCTGCTCAGTAGGTGTGCGCCAAGGTCAAACAAAATTTCGGAATAATTTTTTTAGGAAAATGTTTCAAAAGAGCAAACACTCTAGGCGCGCGTGTCCAGGTGGGTGGGGAGGGGGGCACCATCGTCAGTGCCGCCCCTAAAGCACCGCGCCCCCGGAGAGTAGGCAATAGGCAACTCGTCTTGACCGTAAAGTAAGCACATTACAAACTTCCCACCCCTCAAGGACCTCACTTGTTACGCGCCTGATGACGAGGGACCGGGTCACGTGACGCCGGCTACTCTCTTCCACAACCAGTCCCTCCATCTCAGCGTTGATCTCGTGCGTCGCGTCGCGAGTTGGTCGTAATACTTAGTACTCGCCTGCCGGGTCCTCCCTGCCCTGCCCACGTGTGCGCCGCTTTGTATTGCGCTGGACTGGACGGGCAGGTGCACCGCAGGACAGCTGTCTGCCGCGCGCCGCTATGCCTCTCCTCTCCTCTCCTCTCCTCTCCTCTCCTCTCCTCTCCTCTCCTCTCCTCTGCTCTCCACTCCCTTCACCCCCCCACCCCCACCCCCAACCCTTCACCTGTGTCCCCCACGGCGGCAGCGTTTTGAGCATCTTTTTTCTTTTTCGTCAACTGTTTGGAGTGTCCCTCTGTCTGATTGCCTCACCTCACCTCGCTTCGGGCGGGTCGGGCAGTCAATGTGAGGAGGGGAGGGGAAGGGAGTGCAAGCGCCGGGCCACCGCGTGGGTAGGCAGCCCTCCACAGACGTGGTGGAGAGGAGAGGAGGTCGCTCGACGAGGAGGAGAGTCTCAGCGCCACTGCCACTACTGGGCGCCTGGGCTGGCCTGCCACTGCTGTCAATCAAACTGCGGTCAGCGGGGCTGCTATATGACTCCATCTCTTATACGTACTGCGTGACAAATTCCTACTGGGAACATCCTTCGAAAAAAAATGTATAAAAAGCATCTGAAATGCTGCACAAAGAGTTGAATTATCGAACAGAAAAATATATATAGTAAAAAATAAAAGTTCGGGTTGACTGCAAACAATGATGGGGACAACTTTGAAAACAATTCGCCTGCAATTCGCTTATTTTCTGAAAAGGTCCCAACTCTGGTTCCATCTGTCGGAATCTCGGGGGCGAGCACTGCACTGGACGTGCGCACCAGGTGTTTAACATAGAATACGGCACTCGACTCGACTCACGGCCTCCCTCCTTTGGGCAGGTGCGGGGCTGCGGTCCGCAGGAGGGCGGGGCGGGGCGGGGCGGGGCGGGGCGGGGCGGGGCGGGGCGGCGAGGTAAAGGGCCCTTTACTCCTCACCCAGCGCAACAGGTCGTGCCGGGTGGGGTAGGCAGAACAGGAAAGGCTGGAGAGGGTACTCGTGTCTACCTGCTGCACGACACATTGAGTTCCACTCGCTCGATGTTATGGACGGTCCTGATGCAGTTCCCCCATGCTGGAAGCCTCTGTGGGTGCCAATGGCTACAGCATTCGCGATTCAGTTATTACGACGACGACTAGCTCGCCATGATTTTTTCAAAGAAATTAGAGTCTATAAGAAAAGAGTTTATAAGAAAAGAGAACGTTATCGCAAGGTTTTAAACGTTTTAAAGTACTTTACCCCCTTTTAGGATCATGCGATTTATTGATAAGCTCTGTGTGGCGAAGATCTGACCTGACTCATCTCTCCCTCTTCTGTTGGTACCAATTTCTGATAGGAGAGTGACGCTGTCCGATTGTTTTGATCGGTGCAAGCACCCCTTTCATTCTGGTGTGATTTGTCTAGTGTCGGCCCTAGACAGTCCCTGGAGTGTGTGGTGCAGCTGGTTGGATTGTTTCTGCGTTGGGTACATCTGCATCGTCAAGACTGGCAGATGTGTCCTTCGCTGCCCCCCCCCCCCCCCCCCCTTCTCCTGTTAATCTGGCTCACTTTATAGATGGGTCACAATTGAACGTAACCGGCCGATAAAGTTAACCGCAGTACTTTTCGTCATTTTATTCACTCGGTCCGCTCGCTTTCATCCTGATGATTATCTCTCAAATGAAGGACGAATGGCTGCTATGGCTGTTAATGTGGAGCCTTGAATGAAGCGGCTCCCGTTGTTTTACGACGTCGTGTTAAGGATTGGACCACCTAGAGGGACCCGACGGGGCTAGAGACAGAGAGAGCCGCTATTGGCTCGTGACTTAGCAGTCGCTCTTCATTTGTTTGGCCCAACGCTAGCCGCGAGCAGGTGTCCTAAAGGGATCGTTCTGCTGCTCGCTACAGGCCTGGCGCGCATCTGTCGGTCCCACTCATTAGGCACTGACCGAGGTCAAAGGGCCACACAATGATCGCGAACCCTCCCCCGCACAGGTTCTGTAGGCCTCGCTTTGCGTACGGCACTGGCAAGGACGTCTCCAAGGCAATAGAAGTAGATTACCATCAGCGACATCCAACAGGTTTCCAAATGTTATGCACGCCCATAGTCGAGGAGGGCCGCTCTGCTACCCTTGAAGAGGTCCTGGCTGGGACTCTTTCCGTCGACACCCACGAGCTGAGCTTCTTGGTCTAGTTCCCAATAAATTCCCTCGCACGATATGTACTCGGTCTTATCAGATTTGTGAATCGGACCTGGCTGCATTTGATGCTGTCCGTCTGAGCTTCGCTATGATTAAAAGCTGATTCGAAATTTCGAATCTGAAATCACGCTCCAAAATCTTTGAAAATAGCTTTTTTTAGTTCATGTCTGTATTTATACAATTCTGTTGCCACCGAATATTGTTTGCTGTGATCTGACCCGCATTAAAGTTTCGATTTGATATTGAATCAAATTTTTTTGGCCGTATTCAGTTGATTTCGATTTAATTGACAAGAGAATTCTTGATTCGTGTGCATCTCGCCTCTCCATTCATTTACTTTAGTGGGCTTTACTGTTGAAAATAAAATCGCATTTGTGATAGAGTGGGATTAAGGTATCTGGTGATACTTCAATAGTCTTATTGACTTTACTCCTCCGAAATTCGAACGAGAGATTGCAAAGGGTCCAGAGCGGCACCCTTGGCGTTGTTTTGGTGCAGCTCGTTGCATTGCACCTGCCAGTCCTCGCAGCATCACGCGATCTGATCTGCAGCTGCTGCTGCTGCTGCTCCGCGCCTTCATGGCTTCCCCACTGAGCCCCTCTTCCCTCCTCTCCCCTCTTCCCTCCTCTCCCCTCTTCCCTCCTCTCCCCTCTGGACCTCTCATCTCTTTTCTTTTGCTCTTTTCCTCCCTCCCAGGGGTCATCTACTTTTTTCACCATGTCGTGTTCTGTTTCCCTCCCTCTCCTCGCCTTTTCTTCCCCTTTTCCCACCAATCTTTATCTTCTAACTCCTCTGCTCCTATCTTCACTCTTCACTCTGTTCCCTCTCGCCGCGTTTCTTCAGCGTCCTTCTCTTCTTTTCCCCTTGACCTTTTCTTCTTCTTTTTTCTCCAGTGAAAAAAGAAATATCCAGGTTGATGCGGCTGCTGGTGCTATACACTTCACGTGTTTACTTCCTATACACTTGTAAGGGATGGCGGCTGTGCTACTTATGGAACAACTATGCACATGTAGTGCATAGCACCAGCTATGCTTTTCAAGTGTTTAGCTCGAATAAAATTTCTTTTTCAGTGCCTTATTTGCTGTTTTCTTTTTCCTCCCCAATCCTCGACTCTAATTTTGTTCCCTCCTTCGTTCCAGCTGCCACGTGCCACTTTTGTTTCCGTTCATTATATCTGTTCATTACACGTTCCTTGCGAGGCCACCTTTGAGGGCTTGACTGTGATTTAAATGCGGTTTTGACTCGAACTTGAACATTTCGCTTATCAAACTCGGCCTCCAGCGACGCGACGCGAGGACTAGGGCCTTGATATGCCAGGCGAATGATCCCGTTACGTGAGCAGGATGACAACATCACTTTTTTTGTATTATTTGCTTCGGAAGAATGTCTTGGGGGCCAAAGTTCACGATGTAAATTGGTTTTGTTCTCGTGAAGCTGCTGCTTTTAGGCCTATTTGGACTGGGACATCCCTGAAAAAATGTAAGTAATGCGGCGGACCGCACTAACACATTTCTGCGCGTGCTGAGCAGACCAACATTATAATAAAATGAGAGCAAAACTCCGCGCATGGTGTAGCATGACTTGTGAGACACGCTGTATGCCATGTCGGGCGGCGTTCTAGTTGGTGCACAGAGGAGTGACTAAAAGACTCTAAACAACACAAACAAGCCGACAAATGAATTTGTTGTCCGCATTGTTTCGCTACCGATATGCTGATGACGGCGCGTGCGGCGCCCGTGTGAAGTCATTTGACTGCTCAGCGGAGCGTGTAGCGAGGCGAGGGAAAGGGTGGAGAGTTTGCTTCGTCACCTAGCCTGGCTGGCTAGCGCTGCCTGCGGGCTTCTGTGTTCGAGACCAAAACGGGACGTCCTGCAATTATTATGTATGCATGTGTCGGGGCTGGACTACTGGCTGTCTGGCCTACCAGCCGCCCGCCTGCGACGTGAAATGGCTCTATGAGTTCGTGCGTGCAGGAGAGAGCGAGAGAGACGGATAGCATGTTTTGAGATGAGAGCGAGAAACGGAGGAAGTGGACATGACGGGCATGTTTCCTAACGTTAGCGGGTCTCTTTCCGGCGCAGCCAATCTTGGAAATGTGTCATTATTAGCTAAGCGGAGCTGGCCACTGTTGAGAGAGGCAGAATAGAGGGCGGAAGAAACGAAAATTGATATTCTCAGTGACCCGCAATCGAGCTATTTTCAAACGTAGCCTTGCGAAAGCTGTATAACACTTTTGAATCGGAGGTACAAGGTGCTACAAGTGACGTCTGAGTAACTCGTATTATATAATTTATACACAGGTTTGCTCTGTAACCCAATCCGCGAAGAGGTGAGGCGAGGGGCAGGTGCAGCCGGGACGGGTGAGGATCACTCCCTCTCCGCTTTCTGCCGTCCTCCTCCTGCCCTATCCTCCTCCTGGCCTATTTCCTCCTCCTTGGAACTCTTCTCTCCCCCAGTGTCCTGAAGATCATTCCTCCGCGCCGCTGCCCGCGGCACATCGGAGGGCAGTGACGGGATGTCTTAGCATGTGCGCGATAAGTACCGTGCTAAACACTAAACAGGGCGAAGAGGTTCATGGCCACCTGTAGTGCTCACGTCCTCTGCCCTCTCTGATCAGGAGCGCAAGCTCTACACCTAACTTTGGGTCACATCGGGTAAGATACGCACAGCACAGTGTAAGAAACACGTGGCACTGCCGTGGCATTTGATACCCCCAGATAACAACGTCAGTACGTTGTCTTTACTTGCATCGAAATCGTGGGTTCAAATACCAACCGCAGCTGCTGCCCTGTGAAGGTTTTACCCGCCGCGACGTGAGAGTAAACTTCGTTACTTCGACTATACGTTTGTTGATGATCTTGGACAACCACTGCAGCTCCATCATTATCATCATGGTAGGTTGCGCAGTTGCCCTTGCATCGCACACTGAAGTCCGCTTTCAGTTCGTGATCTGTGTTTCGGAACCCTCCGACACTGCTCAAAGGATTTGGTGCGCTCCGCCCAGGGTCGGTTCGCCAGGCCATGTTATGAACACACTTGCTCACTTGATCGCCTCCATTTGTCCTCTCACCATCGGTTGGGAAAATAAATGAAATTGTCGCTGGCGCAGCCATCCATCCAGGGCTCTGCTACAGACCCCCTCTCCTCTTCCCCCTCGGACATCTCTGCCACTGCTGGCTCGGTGGTGGTCGCCCATGATTCTCCCTCCCTGAGAATGGAAAAAATCGGTGCTGCTGTGTTCGCGTGATACCAAGGGGGTGGATTTTCATTTCGCTACAAAACAAAGGCTTCATTTGCCTGCAGACCTGCCCCCCCCCCCCCCCCCCCCCCCCCCCCCCCCCCCCCCCCCCCCCCCCCCCCC
>CABIKL010003798.1:0-10455 GCA_902196195.1 Aptinothrips rufus | reverse complement strand
ATCTGCTCATCGGCGGCGGGGCGGGGCGGGGCGGGGCGGGGCGGGGCGGGGCGGGGCGGGGCGGGGCGGGGCGGGGCGGGGCGGGTGTGGCGGGCGGGACGGGCGGGGCGGGCGCATCCTCCCCCAGTGCTCTGAGCAGCCGCTCATCGGGCAGGTGGGGCGGACCAAGTAATTTTGAGCGGGTGGGAAGTACTAAACATCTTGAAGAGATTTGTGCGTCAGTAACTTTGAGATGTATCTTACCTGGAATATGGGATCTCAGGGCATCGACCATTTTGGTTCGGAGTCTCTGCTACCCGGATAGAATCATTGCTGCCGGTACGGAAATATTCTATTAGGGAGGTTCCGGGCTACTTTCTGCCCCACGCGGACGGAAAAGGTATGAAACGTCCTGGTCCTGGTAACGTTGCGACCAGAAGCGGTATTCCGTGGGTTTGCTCTCCAGTCGTGGTGACAGTGTTTTGTTTTTGTTTCTATTCTTGCGGACAGTGTTTTGTTTTTGTTTCCAGTGTTGTGTACAGTGCTCTGTCTGTGTTCCGCAGCTGCAGGTGCTATGCCATGGGGAGCACGCGGTGCCGCCACTTCGTGCAGAACGCATGGAAGAAGGACCTCTGCTCCAACTGCTTCAAGAGCAAGGACGAGCATGCGGCCGCCACCCCCACGCGGCTGCACGTCGCACACAAGGCCGGGCCGCCCCTCGCGCCGCCCCCGCAGGTACGACAACAACAAGACCATATCAGAATCAGATTGGTAACGCCCGGTTAGGGAGCTTTCGCCGAAATTTTAAAAAGAATAAACGTCTGAAAAGAACCTAAAGCTTTTAAAAAAAAAAGCTGGGAACTATCGAAATAAAAATGAAATAACTTCTTTTTTTCTTTACTAATTTTTGAAATATTTGTAGTTTTTGACAATAGATTCCTCGGATTTTCTACGCTATGTCGTCAGTGACGAGACTGTCAGCTATGCGTGGACATTCCTGCAAAATGAAAATTTAGCATCGCAGTTGTCAAGTTTTTGGTTTGTTGAGAGCTTGGGGCTCGGAGTTGTGCCCATACTCCACGAGGCGGACAGACACCTCATGTGACGGTGATAAGCCCCACCAGGCATGGATACCAAGGGACTCACCCCAGGGGGCGAGACAGGGGGGAGCAGAGCAAAAGGGGAGTAAGACCGCATTGGACCACGCGCTCAAAGCTTCGCTCGAGGTGGAGTCCGCTGCAAGTTAGTCAAGTAGACGACTTAAATTTTTTACAGAGTGGAATCGGTCCAGCAGCCGGCCAGTCGTGTGTGACTTGTTACCTTTGTGCTCTCAAGTGGCGTAACCCTGTGGACCAGTGGGCGAGCTACACACGCCACGGGGTGGTTGGTGTTGTTAGGGAGACCAAAAGTGGCGAGGAGGAGCGAGGTGGAACAGCATCGCGAAGGCTGCAACTCTGCCACTGCCCTCCCCTCCCACAGGATATCTCCCTAGAATACGTCTGCCTTCCATAATGGGAAAAGGAGTCTGCTGTGACCGACGCGCTACTCTCTGAGAGGTCACGTGACTATGGCTGCTCTCTACCCTCACGACCACTTGCTGCACTTCACCGCGCTATGCACCGGGCCGCTCTGACTGCATCCGTGTGGGTCAGCGTGGCTTGGCGTGGCGTGGCGTGGCGTGGCGTGGCGTGGCGTGGCGTGGCCGCGGCGCACCGCCTTGCAACACCTTCAACACCTAGACAATACAGCCTCACCTTCCACGCCCTCCAGGAGCGAGAGAGTGACCAGCACCAGCGAGAGAGACACACACACTCTCAGTCTGTTGTGAACGTCTTTACTGCCAAACATATTTCAAATTATCGATAGAGTTAAGCAATGATACGAAAGTTATATTGCAGAGACTTTCGATGGAAAAGAAGTGACTAAGAAGCGCGCGCGTGCTCTCTCTCTCTTCCTCGGGCTCCCTCTCCCTTCCCCTCCGTCCCTCTCCAGTGGCTGGAGTCTAGTCCAGTCCAGCGGCGGAGTGGAGTGAGTGCAGTTGCCTGGCGTCGTGCCCTGCATCCCGGAAGGGCCGTCAGACTGCCAATTGACCGATTGACCGATTGACTGACTGACAGATTGACGTGAAGGATTGTTGTGCGGAGATACATTTCGAGCGAGGGGGCTACCGCAAGCGCATACACCGCACTGCCAACTACCTGTCATTACCAAATATCACAAAACTTAATGAAGCCAGTTATTGCCAAAGCTTTGTTTAAAATTCTACGAAAAGTTCAAAATTTGCAAGGTTTGAGTGCATTGAGAGCAAGTCGAAGACCTTTATTGCTGATGCTTATAATTAATACTGCCAGCACCGTGAACACACTGAACTACTAAATTGGCAACCATCTTGATATCGAGTTTGATCTGTCAGTTGGCTAAGAGGCAAATTGCAAATTCTGTTCTGCTGAGATATCTTGCCGTAGGTTTCAGTAACTCCACAACGACAACCAATTTCTTTCGATTCTTCCTCTTTTCGTCCATGCCATCTATACCTTCGTGAAAAAAAAAAAGAATAACAGCCTTTGCTTTTTATTCCTGCTTTGTATTGTTCATGCACTATCGCGCGGTGCATTGACGCTGCATGTTTAAGGATGTTTGTCTGCCATGAAGTTCTCTGCCGCGCGGAGTATTGACGCTCGCCGTGTTGCAGGGCATCCTGAAGGGCGCGGCCGGCGGCAAGGGCTCCCGGAGCCGCAAGAAGGCGCACAAGGTGTACTTCCCCGCCGAGGAGAGCGAGGTGATCGGCGAGGGCGGGGAGGACGCGGGGCCTCCCTCTGACGACGAGGACCCCGTCGACGAGGAGGACTGGAGCCCCGCACACCCGGAGGACGACCCCCAGGAGCGGGAGCGGGAGAGGGTAAGTCGGCGGTCATCCTGGGGCCCGTTCATGTTGTGTGGCGTTGGGACTGTCGCGCATGTGTCTGACGTCGTCTGATGTACCTGTTCAATAGTAGCATACGCTCCAGCACAGAACGTCTTTAAACGTGCGACCGAAGTCGCATTCCGATTTCGGTCATTTTTTTCCGCCAGAAACGAAAAATAAAATGGGTTGTTTCTTAAGTTTTCTGGATTTGTTTCCAAATTTTCTGTATTAATCATTCTGACCTGGGCGTTCACTGCTTACACTCTCAGTGTGTTATGTAGAGATCACGTTAGTACCTTACGTAGAACTGCAGTGTCTACGTAATACGTAGGGAGCTTTTCGTAATACGTGGAGCTGTTCATAGTACGAACGAAGCTGTACATACCTTATGAATCTATCCATCGGTATTACCGCTGCTCAAATCTCTACTAAGGTACGAACAGACTTCTACATAGTACGTGGAGGTCCCTACATAAGGAATGCAGAGTGTAGCGCTAAAAAGGGTAAACGTGATGGGGACATCCACTAGTAGTGTTTCCTGGATCGCTATGGAAAGAATCCCTTCCTCATCCGCCTTCCTGTCGTCAGCTGCTGCAGGCCCTCACGCGGTCCAACACGGACTTCAACTCGGTGGCGGCCAACCTGGAGGGCTCCGCCCCCGCCGCCCCCGCCGCCCCCAGCGCGGCGGAGTCGCGCAGTAAGCTGCTGCAGCTCGGGCGGCCCCAGACGGACGAGAAGGGTCGCAAGCAGACGCTGCTGGTGAGCGTGCAGCCGTTCGGCAAGCAGGAGCACGTCACCAAGATCCCCGTCGCCACGCCGCCGTCGCCCACCTCCAACGGCGGCGTCGTGCTCAAGTCCGTCGTGTACACGAGCGACGAGCCGCCGCCGCCCGTCAAGAAGGTAGTGCCATGTGAGTCCCCGGCCCCAGTGATAGTCACCACTGCCAGTCCCGCCCCCAGCCCAGCCCCCGCCCCCGCCCCAACCTCCGCCTTGCTCAACCTGAACGATGCTCAATCGACAACGAAGACGGCTGCTCCGCTCAGCGCCGCGCTCAGCTCCAAGCACTTGTTCCTCAAGTCCATCGTGGAGCCCGCCTCGCCGACCGTCAGCACTCCGTCAGTCGTACCGTCAGTCACCTCAGTCAGTCTGACGTCATCGGTGACGTCATCGGTGAAGACCTCTAGCCCCGCGGCCAGCCCCGCGGCCAGCCCTGCAGCCAGCCCTGCGGTCAGCCCTGCAGGCAGCCCGGCCCGGAGGGAAGGCAAGCGGACGCACATCACGAGAGGAACCCCCATATCCAAGAACAACGAACTCCTGCTCAAGACCAAGTTCATCCCGCTCCGGACGTCCACCATCCTCAACAACAATAACAATGTGAACAACATCAACGGCAGCACCCTCAGCAACAACAACAAGAGAAACGCCCTCAACCATGCAGAGGACTCTGCCGTCAAGATGAACGGGCACCAGGACCCCGTCATGCTCATCGAGTCCAAGCAGATGGACTCGTCTGACGAGGACGAGCGAGCCTACAAGAATGTGCAGGTGAGTGTATACGCTCTGACAGTACCCTTACCCTTGGAATGTGTGCATTCAATCACAAATTTATGTCATATCATTTTTGATTTCTCAGAAGTCTGCTGTAGGACTTAAAATTTTGTGGTTGATTTCTCAGCTTGCATTGATCGTGAAGTATTCATAGGAACGTCTACGAAATTTTCAATTGTGTAATGTAGTTTGAAATATCAAAATTTGATTCCGTAAAAAAAAAGCTATTTAATCTTTAATAGTTAAATTTTGTCTCAAAATAAGAGAGAATCGCTCTTAAAATTATAAGTTTAAAATTCAAGAAAAATTAGCTGAAAGCCTTTAAATTTTGCAGAGTTTCACTGGTAAAAAAATTCCAGTTTTGCGGAGCCTTGCTGGAGAACCAGGCATTAAGTCACGCCATTCTCGGAATTTTCGGAGCACATTTTGAGGATTACGTAGAAATCGGTAGAAATGCATTTAGAGTGTTGTGATAGCTTTGCTATAGCTCTGGAAATGACCTCAAAAATTCCAAAACTAGTGTTACTTCTCCCCTGTTCCTCGGGAAGGGCTCCCCAAGTGTTTATCGAACTCTTCTGATTGATGTTCTCGCGTTGCAGGTGAAGCGGGTGGCCGGTGAGGAGGGCACTCAGACCAAGAGGCTGTCCTCGCTGCTCGCCCCGCTGGGGAAGTCCCAGGGGAAGTCCCAGGGGAAGTCCCTGGAGGAGGAGGTGGGCTCGAGGGAGCTGGCGGGCGAGCCCGACGGCCGCGCGGACCCCGACTCCTCCTCGGAGTCTGGCGGCGAGCCCCCCGCCCTGCCCCAGAGCCCGCCCCCCGCCATGGACCCCCGGCCCTCCTTCCTGCACGGCCTCACAGCCCGGCTCGCCCCCGGCGCCGCCCCCAGCGCCGCCCCGGGCCTGCTGGAGAAGCCCCGGGTGCCGTACAAGTCCAGCAGCGTGGTGCAGGCCGCGGCGGCGCAGCGCTGGTCACATGTCGAGGCGGCCTCCAAAGCCCCGGCCTCCCCGACTGCCCCCACCACCCCGTCCACCCCCGCCAGCACGGAGCCCCCGCAGGTGAGTGCGAGGATAGACTGCCAAGGACAGTGGCCTAGTCACCTCCAGGTGTTGTCTGGTCCAGGTAGGCAGCCCCGCCCGACACGGCAGTGCTGCGGCCTTGCCTATCCAAAGTTCCCAGGCGCTACCCCCATGCCTAACCCAACCTAACTTGACCAGACCAGACACATTGATGTTATTGTGATGTTACCCGCGCAGGCCCCGAGCTGCAGCCCGCCAGCCACGCCGCTGCAGGGGTCACCGCAGGGGTCACCGCAGGGGTCACCGCAGGGTCAGGAGGGGAGCCGGTCACAGAAGCGGCAGGCTCCACAGCCGCCCCAGGAGACGAACGTCGGCTACGCGGCGGCGCTGAGCCCGAGCGACAGCGGCACACCCACGCCGCCGTCGTCCCCCGAGAAGGAGCCCACGTACCGAGCCGCCGCCGCCCTCGTCCGGGCGGTCTCGACGGAGTCCTCGTCGCCGCCGCAGTCTCCCCCTTCGCCGGTGTACCAGCGCAGCGTGAGGCAGGCCTGGGTCGCGAGCAGCTCGCAGTCCCCCGTGTCCAGGCACCAGGAGCGCGACAAGAGAAGGGCCAGCCAGCCCTACGGCGAGCCCTACGCCTACCAGTCTCACTCCCTGGCCTCCGTCATGGCCCCCCTGCCGGCCAGGTCCGAGTCTGTCCCCTCGGCGCTCGGCCAGGTCGCCCTCGGCGGCTCCGTCACACTGGGCGCCCACTCGGGGCACTCCATCGCCCAGGCCCTCGCCCAGGCCAACAACCACTCCTTCGTGTCCATGTCCCCCAGCGCGCAGGGAGGAGGCCAACATGGCGGCCAGTACGGCGGCCCCCAGCCCTCGCCCCGCCGCGGCCTGTCCCTGTCCACGGACTCCCTCACATCGCCCTCGTCACCCTCCAAGCATGGTACGTTTCTCAACTTGACCGGTAGTTATTGGAAACCTGTTCTATAGACTCACACCCAGTGTAGAGAAGATTACAAAAATGTTTATCTTTTTTCCCTAGTGCTGTCACTGAAGTGTGATTACCACAGTGATAAAGGCCTTCGAACATTTCCTAGCGTTGGTCAGCATTCATTCTCTTCCTAATGTAGATTTGTAGCACTGTTAGATTTACAGAGTTGTTTTGGGATAATTTTCAGATTGTCTCCTACTGCGCTAACTAGCTTGAAAAAAACAGTGAATGTTACACGTGCTCCCGCTTTGGCTGCATTCTTTCCCTGCTCTGCACCTTCCTAATAACGTCTCGTTTTGCAGGCTACGACACGGAGCGTAAGAAGGTCGGCACCAAAGTGCGCTTCTCACTGCGCAAGTTCCTGGGGCTGACCAAGGAGGGCGTGCGGGAGGCCGGCGCCATGGGGTCGGCGTCGAGCCCCGTCGGGGGCCTGGACCTGCACGCCGGCGCGCCCCCGCAGCCCCGGCCGAGGCCGCGGCTCGAGATCATCCACCCCTCCGACCTGAGCGGCACCGCCGTGGAGGTGCTGCGTGGCTCGGGGGTGGAGGTCCGCCGCCAGCTGCAGGAGGCCGCCGAGGCAGCTGCTGCCGCGTCCGCAGCCCAGCGCCGCAACTCCGACGCCTCCACCACCTCGCCCTCGTCACCCGCGGACCACAGCGACGCCGTCAAAGGTACAGAAAGCGAAAACCCCGACGCAGATCGAGCCTGCGGGTCAAAAGTCTGGCATTGAACACTTCACCTACGAGTTTTAACTTTTATTTGCATGCTGTTGGGTCACAGGGCGCCCTAGCAAGCCGCCGCCACCGCCCAGGTCTCAGTCCCTGGAGAGCGAGCACCCCTCCACGCCCACGGCGGGGATAGGCCGGCCGAGCAGGCCGCCGCCACCCAAGTCCGCCGACCTGCTACTGCGGCGGGCGTCCGCGTCGTCCAGCAGCGCCCCAGTACCGCCTGTCCCCCCCTCTCCGGGTCACTCCGTGTACGCCAACATCGGTAAGCATGCTGCCTGCTCATTGCTTTGGATTTGGAATGGAAAAGATGTCGTAATGTGCTCACTTTTAAGATGATAACTCTAACGCCATTCTTACTAAATCGTCCTCGTCGGAGTGGAAATTTCATTTTTGTGAAATCCGACCAAGCTAAGGTAATCCGAGATACAATTCTGTGAATGCTTGTGCAGAATAACAATACAAATTTATCCGTCCTTACGTGTTTTTGCGAATTTTTGTGATTTATGGGGAAATTTAATGCATCTAACGTCGTCGGCTATTCACCCCTCGTCCCCGTCACAGCTTGGATTGTATTGCTTCCAGAATTTGAACTCCCTTAAATAATATGTGAAATGTGCAAAACAGCAGCACGTCCTGGTAATCTCATGGCTAGTAGTTAATAGGCATTTTAAAACCAACCGATCTCATGTGAGGATTAGATCTGAAGCACTAATCTAATCGCACCCCCGCCCCGCCACCGCTCGCCACTCACACAACCCGCCACTGACTGGTGAGACGCTGCAGCACTGGTTCCAGGCGAGGTGCGCGCCAACATCGCGCCGCTCAAACCCCAGCGGACGGGGAGCGTCCGGGACGCCACTGTGGACGGGCCCCGACGGACACCTCTGGCCGCCGCTCTGGAAGTAACGGGCGGCCTGGCCAGCAACGCCCAGAGGGACGCCCAGAGGGACGCACAGAGGGACGCACAGAGGGACGCCCAGAGGGACGAGAAGGACCCGCCCAGGATGCCGTCGAGGACGTGCAGCCTCCCTGCCTCGCAGCCCGAGGACAGCGGCTACGAGTCGGTCGAGCTGAGCGACTCCGCGCAGCCCCAGTCCATGGTGAGTGCTGCAGCTCGACATTGTGTCCGCCACTCTCAAAAAGCTCATACATTTCGATTGGCCCAGTCAACTACAGGTGTTTTCTGGTAGAGCATGGCGCCTTGGCTAGTCGAGGGTAGGCAGCCCCGCCCGACATCTCAGCGCTGCGGGCTTGCCTATCCAAAGTTCCCAGGCGCTACCTCATATTGCTAACCGAACTAACCTGACCCGACACATTCATGTCACTGTAACGGTACCCACATTTCAAAGAGCATTAAACGTCACCCACCATTTAAAAATGATTTAAGAAAATGTTGTACATTATCATAGTTCTGTCGAGAAGTGAAGCTGTAAACTTAACGACATTTCTTTCTTCTTTTTTTCTCTGACAGACTGACAGTGAGAACGTGTACGAGTGTGTGAACGGCACCGGCGAGCGGTCCAGCTCCCCGGAGTGCGACTCGAAGCGCACCGGGGCGGCGGACAGTGCTGGCAGGGCGGGCGGACCCCACGCGGGGCTCCTCTCCGGGCACCTCTCGGGGCCCCATGGGGGGCTCAGAGCGGACAGCAGCAGCAGCAGCGGCGACTACCACAGGATGAACATGCAGTACTGCGGCAGCGAGACAGAGTCCGACATCTACTCGCCTTACAGCTTCTACGGCAGCGAGGAGGTGCGTTGCGTGCAGTCTTTAAGCCGTTCGTCGACTTCGGGAGCGAATAGACGGCCTTTCGTCCTAAAAATCGATCATCTTTCCATTTCGATGTGGAGTCGACATGATTCGCTTGTTGCAGGGTGACGAGGGCGAGGCGTGGAAGTGGAGGAGTCGGACCCGGAAGGGGCGGAGCGTGGTGCACAAGAGCATGGAGGACAACTACGGCGCGGTGGTGGGCGCCAACCACGAGGCCCTCGCCCAGCTGCTCGAGCAGGTGAGTCTCCCCGGCATGCCGCGGCATTGCTTGCTGCTGGCAGAATGTGTTGGCAGCGATGACGCTATTCCCACACAGAAAAAAACAAAACCCAGAATCTTGGGCAACTCAACACAGAAACAAAGGGTAAAAAAAATATATTTTTGAGTTGATTTTTAGACCTGTTGCAAAATGATTAGGAAGCTTCGAAACGCGTTTTAGAACAGGTCTCAAAATCACCTCCAAACATATTTTTTTTAACCCTTGTCCCAGATTCTGGGTTTTGGTTTTTCTGTGCATTGAAAGTCCCGCGAGCGAGGAGTATGTTTGTGGACGATGGCGCTATTCCCATTGAAAGTCACGCGAGCGAGGAGTATGTTTGTGGACGATGGCGCTATTCCCGTTGAAAGTCCCGCGAGCGAGGAGTATGTTTGTGGACGATGGCGCTATTCCCATAGAAAGTCCCGCGAGCGAGGAGTATGTTTGCGCACTGACGGCGCTACTCTCTGCTCCAGGTCCGCACCGGCCCCGCGGTGCCCGGGCCGCTGCGGCCGCTCAAGACGCTGGACCCGTCCTCGCTGTCCTGGAGCCAGTTCACGTTGGACGCGGAGGAGGCCGTGGCGGCGGCCCACTGGGTGTTCCTGCACGCCAAGTGGGGCTGCCACGCCGTCACGCTGGGTGTGGAGCCCGCCCCCGAGCACGGCCCCGGCCCCCGCGCCGCCCCCAGGGGCCGCGGGCCCTTCGCCCTCATGCCCATCACCGAGTTCTCAGACCGCGTGCCTGCGTCCTGCCTCCCCAGCGGGACGCGTCTGTCCAGCAGCCACGTCCAGGGTGAGTGACCTCCTCTCCTAGTCAGCGCCGGTAGGACTATTATCTCTCATGCGGTCGTAATTTAGTCTTTGTGGACAAGGGAAAACGTTTCTCAAGGTGTTCTGGTCATCCTGCGGGATAAGTATCAAAAGAACGTCGGTTTCGGACCATATTGGTCAGTTTTATTATTGGACTTTGTTATGTTTTTAGTTGCATATTTGTCCAACGATTGAGTTACATTTGTTTTATGGCATTTAGCTGTTATTGGATTATTTCTTTCCCTCCTGCTACACGTTAAAGTTGATCCCTACCATTATTTTTTATTTGCCAGTAGCTGTCAGATAAGCACCTGGATCCAGGGGTTTGTCTTTTATATATATAGGGTCAAGTTCTCAGAATCTGGGAGTGAGAGAGTGAATTGCGCTGCAAGTTGATTTCGCCGCGCTGGTCTGAGGAGTCGTCCATAAATTACGTAAGATCAAATTGGGCCCTTTTTAACCCC
>CABIKL010003797.1:0-10457 GCA_902196195.1 Aptinothrips rufus | reverse complement strand
CACACCCCCCCCTCCCCTCCCCCCCCCTTCTCTGACTCCCACCCCCACCCACTGCCATCCCCCTCATCCGTCGCGTCTCGCCGGGTGGCTGCATCTAATCCATGCGGCGTGGCGGTATGGATGCAGTTTCCTTTTCCAGTTTGGTTTGCCGGCCTCCCCATGGGTGTCCTCCGATTTCCTATGGTGCTTATTGCTTCCTGGCAGCTGGCTAGGCCACCAAGCTCCGTGGACGGCCTGGCCGCAGGCCACCCACCCCACCCCGCCCCACCCCACCCCGCCCCACCCCACCCCGCCCCACCCCACCCCACCCCACCCCACCTCGCCCCACCCCGCCCCACCACAACCCACCCCACCCTACCCCGAACTGTCCCTGCCAGGAAGCCCCCGCGGTGACCCGAGCCCCCACCTCCCCTCTCCGCTCCAGGCGAGAGGCAAAAAAAATGGAAGATGACCGGAAAGTCGTTTAGAAGCGACACCCGTCCGGGCGCAAACTAGCTCCACATGTGAGGCCGTGGGAGGGGCGGGGCGGGGCGGGGCAGGGCGGGTGTGGTAAAGACATTTTTTACGCGTTTTGTCGGCTAGCAAGGGGTGGAACGCACACGCTTGCGATAACCCCGTGCCTTCCTGGATAATTCCTCGATTTCTACTTGTTTGACGAGATGTGACTGCAGTATATGCTACATAAAGTGTATTTTGTTATCCGTGATTTCTGGGCAGATTGTGCATCGGAATTTATTCGTTCTTTCTGTGACGAAGTACGGTTAGCATGAGCGTTCTCTGTTGTGAAAACCATCCGGTTTTCAAATGATAGGTAGCTTATTCGTTTGATGAACGTTGTATTCAAATCGCAGCGTTTGGCGGCGAGGAGAAGGAGGCTTTGCATGACTGGCGGCCAGCGCCACGCCACGCCACGCCACGCCGCGCCGCGCCACGCTGCTTATATTTCTTCGCTTTCCCTCATGCCTCTCTGCATGTGTCTTTCCTCGGGGGACGAAAACATTCATTAAACCTTATCAGGCTCGCCTCGCCGCCTCGCCCCGCATAAAAACACACGAATGTGCCCGTGCCGTGTCCGAAGCTCGGTCCGAGGCGCCGCAGATACACGGAGCCTCGCACGCCCAGCTCGAGTTTGATCTCTCGTAATTCTCGAAGGGATGCACTCAGGAGGGCGCTTCCTTATCACAACGTGAGTTTCGTTGTCCGACCGCTAAATTTAACGTCCCCATAAACTTGCATACGACCAAATTCTACGATATTTCCGCTGTCTCAACGAAATTTCAATATCTCAAGATCTTATCATTGTGCGAAGGAAATGCGCATTATTGGTATGATGAAAATTTCCGTACGAAAACGAAAATTTACTCGGTACACTGTAGGCGGATTTCTGTTCTTTTTCTTTGTTTTCATTGTTGTAAAGAAGCCGGTTTCTGGGTGCACAGAACTGTCCAGAGTGCCGAGATGACACCGCAGAGGTAATGGGAGGGAATCATATGGTTGGGTGGGTGGGTGGTTGCATGCGTAGCATTACCCAGCGGCGGGGCGGCCTGGCTGGGAAACTAATGCCCGCCGTTCCATTAGGAAGCACTTTCGTTCGAGCAAGCCTGCTTATTCGACGTCGTGTTTCACGGGGACCCAACAGCACACGGCGGCGCCAACAGGGCCGCCAGGGTCCCACTCACACCCCCGTACACCTGACGAGAACACGGTAAAAACGATCCCTTGAAGTCCAAGGATTTGGTGCGGGTCCTTACGGGCTTGTGAGCATACCCACGTTCTTGAAATTCACCTCTCCTTGAATTTCAGGGGAGGGATCGTTTTTACCGTGAAAACGAAACGTCTCTTTTACCTGTTTTACTCTTAGAGCCGGTTTGTATTTGGGAAGAATGTCTTACTGCGAGTACTGTAGTTCTGATAAGAAGCGCGCTTACCTGCCCCTTTTCGTTTAGAACATTGAGGTGTTGTTGACATCCGCCGCATTGGAGCTCTTGTTGTACTCACAACGGAAGGCGGTCTTTTCCAGCAAGGTGTGGAATATTACCTAACGGACGATATACTGTACCGCGTCAGGCAAAGCATGGGCTGCTTGTCAGTATCTTACGGCCTTCCGTTCAGAGTGCTCCTGGCGCCATGGTCGTGGCGTGGCGTGGCGTGGCGTGGCGTGGCGTGGCGTGTGTGACTTGTGATCCCTGTGTCAGCCCGGTGCGGTGCGGTGCTGCAGTAAGGACAAGAAGCAGGCAGGCGTTTCGTTTCCTGCCAGACGATATAGGGCCCCGATCCACGGCCCGGCCCAGCCCTGCCAAAATAACACAGGGCACGGCACGGCTCACCATGGGAACTAGACTCCGAGGAGAGCAGAGCAGAGCAGAGCAGAGCAGAGCAGAGCAGAGCAGAGCAGAGCAGAGCAGAGGCCGAGCCGTACCCCGTCCTCCTCAGGGCGGGCCGCGGAGCGAGCCGGACGAGGTGGCAAATGCATATGTGTCTCAAAGCGCACACATTGCAGTTCATGAGTGCTCACTCCGTGACGCCCCCTCTCCCCTCCCCTCCTCTCCCCTTCTCTTCCCTCTCCTCCCGCCCTCTCGCCTTCCACTCCGCACCGCCTATCTGCCTTTTCCGCAGGATCCGAGAGGAAATCTAATTCCTGTGACACGACTCTGACTAACACTTGACAGTGGTGCGACCTCACGCCCCCACCTCTCACCCCCCGCCCTCTCTCGCCTCGGTGGGGTTAAAATGTGACTCGGAGAGACTGAAAGTGAAAGTTGAAAAAATTATACGTGCATGCGCGCACCCACTGTCAACGCTCTTGATATGACAAAAGCACCACCACACAGCAGCAGCAGCAAACAGCATAACAAATAAAAAAAAAGAAAAAATACCCGGAGCAGCGGGTGGGGCGTCGCTCACCCCTTCCCGTCCCCAGCACGATATGCTTATCCTCTAACGCCCGCCCCGCCCCGCCCCGCCCCACCCCCTGCCCCGTAAACATGTTCGCATTTTTCCACGCCTGCTTGAGCTTCACGATACAGCCCTCGGACCCCTGGGGTGACCTCCTGCTCCGCCTCCCCCCCCCCCTCCCCTTCACCACGCTCGCGGCGCCCCCTGCTCCCCTCGGGTGGGTGTGAAGCATTACCCTGGATTCTTCAACACCCTAATTGCCCCGAGTCTAGAGCAGCAGGCGGGGTGATCCGTAAATTAACTCTCGCTGTCTGTCACGAGGCGAGGCGAGGGTGGAAAAAGCAGGGGGGCCAGTGTCGTGTGGAGGCGCGCTCATTGAGTGCTCTGCGCCGCGACCATTTTCATAATTCCGATGAAATCCTGCGACTTGTTGTTGTTGTTATTATTTCTATTCGCTTCATTATTAAACTCGCCGTAAGCCCGCCGTGGACTGCGCTCTGTTAAATTTTTCATCGCGGCTCGGCGGGGCGCGGAGTGCGCGGGCAAGCACCGGTGTGTTTTGAGTTTGTTGAACGGCGGCGACCTTTTCTGAGTCGCAGAAACAGGAATCCGATTATCTCTTGAGCCCCACCCCCAACACCACCCTCCCTTTCTCAGCCACCCTAATTTGGGACGCACCCTCGTCCCGTGGCCAGGCTGCCTCTCCTCCCTTCACCCCCTTCTCCCTTGCGGCATGAATTTTTATGGGAAATGCTTTGGAGCGCGATTTAATTATCTCTGCTGAAAGGTGTTACTTCGTAACGAGAGCCCGTCAAGTAAAGGACTTGGCTGACCAGTGCCAACGAGCCATCATTTCCAACGCCACTGACTGATTTTATCCTATTATTTTTTTATTTTTTTATTTCAGGAACGGAGTGTCGTGCTATTGCGATGAAGACCTTCAGCGGGGCACTCAGAGTATGCACTGGACCAAACCAAACCACCGAACAAGGTACGAAAAACTCCAATATTTTTCAAATTTCTCTAAAGTGTTGACAGACTTCAGTTTGGGTGCGTCAAAAAATCCGATGCCATCTAAGGAACGTATTCAAAGCTGAACAACTTTTTCCTGAACATAATAGGTGAAAGTTGAGAACTTTTCGCCTCGAAGGGGTCACCCTGGATCCGCGCCTGCCGTCGCTCCTGGCGCGGGCCACTGGGAGGGTGTCAAGCAGAGAGGGCTTCGTTTTCACAATCCCAGTTACTCGGTGCAGGGTGGGTATAGCAGCCCGCAGGCAACCTCTGCTCCGCCCCGTCGTTCCGACCGGACCGAAATCGCGCAATCCAACCGGGGTGGAGCATTAAAGCACTAAAAGCGCGGAACAGAACGAAAACCGCAACCTTTATCCCAGAATTTAATGTATGGAGCTGCACTACAGTGTCTCGTGGCTGTACGGTAGCGAGTGGTAGGGGCTCCGGGGTTATGTCTATTTCATGTCGCCCGCTGGCTTTGCTGTTCATCAGGAAAACCATAAACATTGCCACAATAGCCATATCAGGCGATGTGAAGAATCGGCCAAATGCATTTTATGGGGAACATCCCCAATAAAACTTTTGTTATGAGATTCGAAGCTTTGGTATTACTGGGCATTATCGCAGGGGTAGTGTGTGCTATTGGAAATCGGCTGTGACAAAAATAAAATTTTATAAAAATCTTCCCTTGCTATGGCGCGCTTTGAACCCGTGTGGCTGCGGAAGCTAGGAGTCGTGGCTCTTACGATTTCGATTGCCATATCTCTCAGTCAGTCCCTCTAATGTGGATGCCTTACTGTATTCACCCACCGCCGTCTGCTTCCGGTCCGGAGGTTCTAAAGAGTGCGAAAGGTCTTCCTACGCCGGAGTTTGTTTCGGGCCGGGTGGAGCTGGGTGGCGTGTGGCGTGGCGTGGCGTGGCGTGGCGTGGCGTGGCGTGGCGTGTCACGACGGAGGCCGCAGGTCGCTGAAAGTAACTGATTCGCTGCGATCCTCTCCAGGCAAGGCTCCGCCGCGCTCCAGCCCAGGGCTCGCTCATGCCCGTCGAGTTCGAGTCGAGTTCGAGTCGAGTTCGAGTCGACTGGGGTTAAAAGCTGTGTTGTGCTGCCGACTGAGGTCCCAACAAAAACCTGTCCACAAGTTTCGGAGGACAGCCTGCCCTACGTTGTGACTGAGGAGGGAAGGGAAGGGAAGGGAGGGGAAGGGAAGGGAAGGGAAGGGAAGGGAAGGGCGAGGAGAGCGGTATGTTGCGTTGCGACAGACAGCAGCCAGTCTCCAGTCTGGTCCGGTGTCCTGGTGTCCATGGGGACCCGGCTCGGATCGCATCGGATCGGATCGGTCCGGCTGGTCGCCAACTTGTACAAACTTTGTAAAATGGCTGGCTGGGTGCGCCTGCTCTTAAGGGCTGCAACCTGTTTCCGGGGCGGGGCGGGGTGGGGTGGGGTGGGGTGGGGTGGGGCGGGGTGACGTAGCTGGACATGTCGTAATCTGCCCCCGGTGAGGGTTGTGCGGGACGGGGCGGGGCGGGGCACAGCAGGAGTCAGGACCGTAGTGCACTTGCATTCTGTCATCCCTGACTGGTAGACCAGTCGTGACCATAGCCTGGCTTTAGTCTGGCTGGGCTTGGCCAAACAGCCTTCGGGTTTAGGGCGCCTCCAAGGCAGCAGGGTGCTGCTGATGACAGTCGTGGACTTTGGACTCGCATTGGACAATCCCTGCTTTGGCTGTCTGTAACATAATCTAACTACACTCTCAGCCTCCTGTTGAATACAGTTTCGTATTTTGTGCACAAAGAATTTGGCCTGTATGGGATATGCATGGTTCAAATAGTCCATTTATCTGGCTAAACTGAAAAGTCAGTACAGTAGAGGCTGGGCCGTTACACTGGCGAGCGCCCGCTCAGTAGCGACTTGACGCTGTAAGACAGAGTCTTGAACGGCTGTGCAGGCATCACCAGCTGGAAGCCATAGAGTGGCCTACTGCTGTTTACGGGCTGCCTGCCGTCCGGGCGCTTGTCCTCTGCCGAGCGCAGCGGGGCGGGGCGGGGTGTGCCCTATGCTGGGTGGGGACCGAGCAGGGGCGGCTAGTCAGGCGGAAAGTTTCGCAGCACGATTAGATGCACATGCGTCTGAGTGCGATTTGATGGGGCATTAGCTATGCACCCTGCATTGCGGTAGCAGTGGCTCTGACGCCCCGTCGTCCCATGCGCTGCAGGTGGCCTAATCTCGAGGGGATCCTCCTCTCCTCGTTTCATTCTATAACACGGCCACGTTTACATAATGATATGCTGTCAAAGGGTGCTGCGCGCTCGTGTGCTCTTGACGCGCAATTTGCAGTGTCTCCCCCGACCCGTGCGCATGCAGGCAGGCAGGCCAGGCTAGTGGGCTACTGCTCGACTGGCTCACATATCCAGGAGACAGCCCTGCCTGCCTGCCTGCCTGCCTGCCTGCAGGAAATGAAAGTCGTGACGGTGCTTTTCTCGTGAAAAGAAAAACTGCGGCAGCTCTATGCAAATGTTTCCTTGACTTTTTACGTTTTGAATCTCATATCTGTTTTACCAGTACCCTAATTTTGGTCTGGTTCTGTTCCAGATTTGTTTTTCCTATCCAGTAAAGAACGCAAGTTTATTAATTTCTTGATGGCGCGGTCTTGTTCATCGCTTCCCTCCAACCCAATACCCCCTTCCCCCAAGACATATACCTGGATCCGCGCCTGCATTAGCCCTAGAGCACTCATTCATTAGTTAGTCCACTCACTTTTTCCGTGTCTTGCAGTCTTTTCTCAGCCCCATCAGACATGTAGCCCCATTTCACCAGACGTGGCATGCAGTCAGGACGCGATCTGACGTCAAGCCCTAGACGACAAATAATGATAAATTCAGCGTCCAGTGTCTAGTCGATATTGAGTTTCGTATTGTGATTACCGCTCGAGCCAACCCAATAGGCGCCACGCAGACCAATTCATTGCTGTAACTCCGTGCAATGATGACATCAACTGCATTTGAACTTTAGAGGTGGCGGGCTGCGAGGTCCTTTGATCGCGGGGTATCCCCACGAGCTGGGCTTGACGTGGCGATCAGTTGACCAACTACGCCGCGAACCCGGAGGACAACGGATACGTAAAAGGGGGCTGGAGAGTTCTAATTTTCTCCATTGTGTCTTCTTGACCTCTCACGTGTCAAGTAGCTTTTGCCAGGCGGCATATTGACATTGGTATTGGAATTAGAACAGCCATCATTCCGTACCGCGGGTGAGTTCATGCGGGTTCAGGCCGAAGCATCCATCTTGTGTTTTAATTTCCAGGACAAGAGGCCTGCTGAACAGCTCTCTAGCCTCACGCAGGGTGTCCAGCCAGCCCCCATTACTCACCATTGGCAGCTGTTATCACCAGTCTGGACAGTCTGGACTGTTCATCCTCACGACTCGTATAATTATTTCATTTCTGTGTAATAATATGCAAATTACGATTGTTGCGGCCGCGTGCGGTAATTGCGTTGACTCGGTGCGTTCCATCCAAAGCCGGATGAGCCTGAAGGAAAAATAGCTTCTTTTTCCGCAGGTTCGCAAGTGTATCTCAGCAACGAATTGGCTGCGTGTGCATAGCCAGGCGCTTTGAATGTTTAGTCTGAAACGGAACCGGACCGCTCTATCGCGATAAAACTGTAGTCTGCCCATTCATAATGATTGTGCGTGCAATTCAAGCTGCTTGCCTTATGCTTGTGAAAAGTAACATTTCTATGAAAGTCTTGAACATCTCTGGCAGACCTTTCAGTAAAACGCGGTTAAAATGACGAAGATCTCTTCCTAAAATTTATTTTACGAACCATCCACAAACGGTTTAAAAACATATTTGTTTTGTTTTTGGATTGTGATTGGAACGGGTCGTAAGCTTTTAAACATGTTGTGATTGTAATCACGATTTTATCAACTCTGGTCGTGATTTGACAAAATTATCTTCTAATTCTTTTTAAAACGAAATCAGTCAATGGCCAGCAATGAAAATGCATGTCATTTTACAAAAACATTATTGAACGTGAAGGACAAACCATTTCCAAATTCAGGGCAAACAACTGTAAAATTTGTGTGGTAAAATCAATATTTCTAGTAGTGATTTGTTTTGTAATTAGTTACTGTTTTTTATATTTTTTATTTTTGAAGGCTCGTGAATTTGGTAGGCAGGAAGCCCAAATTCAACGAGCCAACGCATCTCTTTGAATTGACCTGTCATGTGATCCTAGATGATTCTTTTGTTGATGATTATACTGGACTTGGCGTTGCGGTTTTGGGTCAACAAATGAACACGCGGTCGTATACTCCACAGTGCAAACAAATCATCCCGCCGTTCGATATACAGGCAAATAGGGGGATGTCGAAAATTTTCCTCTTGCATGAGGAGAATTGGATGGAGGCAGGCTGAGGTCCTAGCAGCTATAACAGCTTACTCGCTCGGCTTGTTCGCCAAACAAAGCGATTGGCCAAACAATGCTCGTGGCATGCTATCGACCATTACCGTACAGGTGGGCGCAGGAACATGCTCGCTGGCCTTCCCTGGGGGGCAGTGCGATCCGCTCCAACTTGCCGGCCAAAGTTGGACTGCAACAACTCAAAATTCGTGTAACGAAGCCGCGTTGTAGGACTAGCCTCCGGGCCGCGGGATGCTGCTCAGAAAAGCCCGTACCCAGATTCTAAGGCAACCAAACACCAAACCTAGAAACCAAGGGTAAAAGTATGATTTTCGAGGACATTTTGGGACCTATTTAAAAACTCGTTTGGTTGATCACTTTAGAATGGGTGTTTAAATGACATCCAAAACTATTTTTCCAGCTTTTGGTTTCTCGGTTATGTTGCCGCGGAATATGGGTTTCGGTCTTTATCTCTGTGCGGTTGCAACTGACCTATCTCGAGCGGCAATGAAAGTGCCGTCTTCTCGCCGAGGGAAGTGCTCCGGATAATATTTATTGCCAATCGCGTGCCTCACCTGCGAGCTGCGTTGCTCTGATTGGGGTGTGTCGCAATAGATGCTTCTCGGACTCCACCTCGGGCAGGTGATCCCGGAGTAAATTCGCACGCCGAGTGGCACCATGGTGGCACGGTATTCGAACGCATGTAAGCCTAGTCCGACCGAGAGTCGCAGGTTCGAATACCGGCGAGAGTAGCGCGAAGCAGCACCGTCGTGGTCACAAATTGAATTTAAAAATAAAATAAAATGATGTTTGCGAGTTCGATCAAAATGCGGTGTCGAACTGAAATTACCGGTGAAGCGTGCTATGTCCTGCCAAATATTCAATTTCGATTCAAGCGTGATTCGAAATTTTGAGTTATTTCGTACTGAATCGTGCGAGAAGTCTGGAACCATCAGGTGATAGTGCCACTGCGGATCGATTTGGATCATGAGAGTTCTGATGTGATCAGCCAATTTTGACTATCGATATAAACAGGGCCGAGAGGACTGAAGTCCATGTCATCATTGCAAAAGCCTATTGATGAAATATGAAACGGCTGGAAAGTGGCCGAAATTTGTCGCTGACTGCTGAGAAGCGCGGCGTGTGACGAGAAGGCATGATCGGGCGTGACGAAGCTGCGGGTGGCGGCGTGACGGGCACGGGCCACGCGTGACTTAACTCTCCATTGATTGTCACCGCCCTATGGACACTCACGTAGAGGAGGCGCTGGAGGACGGGGGGAGGGAAGGAGGGGAGGGGGTGCACCGTAGACCGTAGGGCAATGCCTGCGCACGACCTGTGCGCCCCGGGGCACACAGTCGCGTGCCGCGGCCCGGAGAGAAGGCAAGGGGGAGGGGGAGGGGCCGCGGGTCGCTGCTCGCTCGCGGACCTCCCCCCCCCCCCCCCCCCCCCCCCCCCCCACCTTTCACCGCTTCCGTCCCCCTGTGCGCCTCCGGCCCTATTCCTCCGACGTATAAAACGCACTCTATAATTTGGTTGCAAATCGCGCAACGCGGACAGGACAGCCCGTCGCAGCAAGATCACTGTAGTATTTCGCTATTGTTGCAGAGAGCGGCATTGTTGGCTCTGACCCGATGATGTGCCCCCGTGCAGGCGCGGATAGGGGGGTTTTGGCCGGGGGGGGGGGGGGTATGACTGGTTCATCTCATTTATGGATCCAGTTTACAACTTGCAGATCTCACGCAGATTCAAAATTTTAAAACATGACAATCGAGATTGTGTTGAAGCCATTCTCCTGCGTACGAGTATTGCCCATAGTAATTTCCTTTTGCTTGGCAACGTGATTTTGACGACGTTTCGACCATCTTATAGGCGTGGTCCTTCTCGCCGATTATGAGCATTTTCCCATGATTGGAGATAACTCGAATGTGTTTCGTATATTTTGTGAATGGCCCCTTTCGGGTTCAGTGACTGTGTCATCACTAAGCGTTTCCAGAGATTCAGGCGTTTCGTCTCCGTAGGATAACCTTTTGCATTTGCATAATAAGTGCTGTGTCGTACTGAACGCGGGCAGAGCGGTAGGGCGGGGCGGGGCGGGGCGGGGCGGGGCGGGGCGGGGCGGGGCGGGGCGGGGCGTTCTCTCTTCCATG
>CABIKL010003796.1:0-10458 GCA_902196195.1 Aptinothrips rufus | reverse complement strand
CTATATTGTTACTTCAACAAGCATCTGTTTGCTATTCGAGATAGCAAAAGATTAATCCAATTAAAAATGTTAAAACCCATTACCAGTAACATATCAGTTAAATGGGGGGCCAGAATCCTCTGAGGATTCTTTTTCTAATTTTTTCGTTCTAAACTTTGAACGTCACTCGCCTTAGTCCTCTGTCTGTTTCATTTTAGATAATGGTCACTGCATTCGTTGAGTGTCCGCCCAACATCCCAATTGTTTTCTCCCAATGATTTTTATGCCCACTCTAAACTATCCCAAAAATATTTTACCAATTTTGTCTGTCCAATCTATAAGTTTCAAAAATATTTTCCCAATTGCATCAGTCCTATCCAGAGGACTTTCCCAAAGAGGTGAATAAAGAAAGTGGGGCCTATTGTTGTGCCTAGGCGACCGTTGCTTGGATAGCATTTGAGGAGCCCGAATTTATAACTTCTAGGCAGGGTGGGGCAATATTATTGTGCAGAGGCTTCATTTACTATCGGCGAGATTCTAAGAAAGGACACACTTATTGGAACTGTCAAAAAAGAAAAGAATGTAATGCCACTGCAATTAGCGGTTATCTGGTGCCCCCTCCACGACGCCTGCTACCCCGCCCGTCCGGCCTCCTCCCGCCCGCGCGCACCCATCCCCACTTCGTTGCCTAGCAACCGTGACTCCAAACAAACTCGCATCAGACGCCGGCCGCAGCAGAGGCGACGCGACTTGACCTGTACATCCGTGACTAGTGTTTTTGCTTGTTTTCTTTATGAAAGCAGCTCCGAAGCTAAAGACACTAGGCGCATTATGGCTCGAAAAAGCGTGATTAAGCTCAGTGTAATCGCTGAGTTCTGTGGTGACCAACAGAGCCTCTTGAGAAAGGGCGAAAACGCGTACGAATCGGGACATGTGAAGACTATGACTTACGATCACGATCCTCAGACACTTGTGATTTATGGCACTGTGCAAGCGAGCATGAGAAATCAGATGCGACCAGTTCGTGTGAGTCATCAAGCTGAATCAAAGCTTCGTTTTGTTTTCATTTCTCTTTTACCTGTCTTTTTATGACGGCCAAATTAACTGCTCCTCTATGATTTCAGGACAGACGTGTTTGAATGAGGCACAAAGTGCTTTAAATGCCAGAATCACGATGCCCGTCTTGTTCAAGATTCGGAAGCTTTTTTAATAGCTATCTCTCATGTAGCTCTTTCTTCTCTGTTCCAAAGGTCTGTGACTTGAGGGGTTACCAGCTGCTGTAGCACATAATTTTTGTTGCGACAGTGCTGTTGTTTTGAATGTGATTTGGCATTTTAAATCACTTGTGCGTCATTGAAACATGTTTATCTGAAGGAAAACATCACAAATGATAATGTATTGGAAGTAGTTATGAATGTGTTCAGTAACTGTAAGTTAATGACAGAGTAAGTTATGTGTGTGTTCAAATTTGTGCATTGGATGAAAATTGCTCAAAAAGTTTGAAAGGTAAAATGTTATTCAAAGAAACATGACTTCTTTTGTTTTTGACATGCTTTAGGTGTAACACCTCTCTTCAGTTTGACATCGGGGATTAAAACAAGTAAGTACGTCTGTTTGCTTGGATCTGCTTAAGTAACTAATATTATTTCCCTGGTTGTACAGGTTATGTTCAAATCTTTGGAAAAGATTCAGAAAGGAATATGTAGCTGTGTGTTCTCACATGGGCGCTGTTCTCCTTAGTGCTCGTGACAATGTTTCTGTGACCGATGTTCCCTGCCAGTGGAACCGGCCAGCTAAGAGGCAGGATAGGAATTCAGGCCAGAATGTGGAGGACTATTCCCTCGTTCTAACCCTACGTACAGCGCTCTACCTGCCCCTCCTTCAGAAGACGAACTGCAGCAGTTCTACAGAACGGGGGGAATGTGTGGTGATGGAGGTGCTGGTGCCATGTGGTTGCTGTCCCCGAAGCCACCTAGTGACAATAACAAACTTCCTTTCACTAATCTGTCAGAAATAATTGCAAGTCCAGGATTCCTTCAATGCAAGGACAAAGTGCAATATCTGAAGGACAATATTGTGTTAACCACTGCAATTATAATGCTGATTGCTGAACTGACCAGCCAGCAGAGGATAAGTGACCTCTGGCACAAAGTTAGAAAATATTGTTATATGTTCAGTTTCTGTCCGCTACAGATTTCATAGTTTCGGCCCGCGTAATTTCTCATCTGCTCCCGTCACCCTAACAACCGCGCCGCGTCCAAACAATTCCGTTCACTCTGCGTCCAACTGTGCTAGCGTGCAGTCACGTTTCTTTGCGCTCAGTCTTTCCCTTGTATTTACTGCCTTGCATTTCTTGTGCAATAAACCTTGTTCTCTAAATATCAGGCCCTTATTCCCGCATCCTGTCAATAGTCATTACCATAAAAAAAAATTGCTGGTAAAAATTTTACCAGTATTTTTTATATATTGCTTTTCTTCTTTCCCTCAGAAATAATGACAATTTTGGATGTTTGGTCAAAATTACCAGACTATAATCAATCATAATTTGAAATAACCACAGCCTTGAAATGACCATCAAAATAGTATGATAAATTACCCGATTTAGAAATTGGAAAATAAATTCAAACGAACTGAATACTTCAGAAGACTTGTTCTGAAACCCGGTCGCTGGTGGACGACTCGATACTTACAGTGAGGGGATGCCCAAGTTCGTTGCCGATGCGAAGGCCACGACCACGTTGCCGATGGCGTAGACAATCGACAGGTACAAGATCGTGCTGGAAGCAGACACGTCATAGTTCATTACTTCCATACCTGATTGTGTACGGTTTGTTCTTGGATGCAGGGTATTTTGCAGTTCAACGGCAGTTCGTCGACAGTTAGGCAAAGACATCAAATTGACTTAATCGAGATGGGCCAGCTAGCTATGGTCGGAAACTTCCTTTAATATCGACAGCTGTTTTCTTTTTTCAGGAGCTATGCCCACGACTATTCCTCTGTAAGTTATGGAAGTTTAGCATTGAATCATCTCTTTTGATGACGGCTCCGCCGGTGACCTCCCAATGTTGACCACTTTCGTAAGTTAAAATTTCTCTACGACCTAGCAAAGACTTGGTGTAGAGTTTCGAAACAAAATGTATAACTGCCCGATTTCAAACACAACATGAGAAAAAGTAAGAAAATTCTCAAGTATGCACAAATTGTTCAGAAACATTGAGTGAGCACGAACGTGAACTTACTGAGCCAAGTACGTACTATACTGTCCACAGATTCTGTGGACAGTATAGTACGTACTTGATTTTCCCTAGGCAACTTACAGCAGTGCGCAGTACGACACTTACGTGAACTCGCACAGCAGGCTGTCAGCAGTGTGGTATTTATTTGTCAAATGTCACAAGTAAGTGTGGGATGTATTTAAGTCACATGTCAGCCCTGCGGTACGTACTTGAACGTGCCTGTCAGCAGTGTAGTACGTACACTGAAAAACAAAGGTGCTTAAAAATTCGACGCCAAAGGCGTTTGCAACAGAAAACAGTCTGCCAAAAGGCGTTGAATTATTGAACGCCTAAGCGTCGAATTTTTAAACACTGCTGTTGCACGTGTATTTTGCTCTAGTTTGCAGGGATGCTTGTGACAAGGTGATTAAAAATTTCACACTTTTTGAAGATGCGCCATGGACTATGGCTATTGAAAACACTGTCGAAAGGTGTCGAATTTCTAAACACCACTGCAAATTTTTCACAAAAGCACGTGCGACAGCAGTGTTAAGACATTCGACGCCGAGGCGTTCAATAATTCAACGCCTTTTGGCAGACTGTTTTCTGTTGGAAACGCCTTTGGCGTCGAATTTTTAAGAGCCTTTGTTTTTCAGTGCACTTGAACGTGCCCGCCCAGGCAACTTTAAGTACTGTGGTACGTACTTGAAGGTGTCCGTCGTCAGCACTGCGGTACGTACTGTCAGCAGTGTAGTATGTACTCTAATGTGCGCAGCAGCACACGCTAAATGGTTGCGTACAATTTCGTGCGCAAGCTGCGCTCTGTTTTAAACAAACACACCTTGCGCTGCAAATTGTACGCGACTCCGTACAAATATGTGCACAGTTGCGTACAAATTTGTGCGCAGCGTCGTGCGCAAGCTGCGTTTGTTTAAAACAGAGCGCAGCTGCGCACAAAATTGTACGCAGTCATTTAGTGTGCAGTTTGGCACGTGGTGGGTACTTGTTAAGTACGAACAATTGCCCAGCAAGAGCCACGCGCACTTATCAGTATTACGTCGTGAACTTGCACTTGCTCAGCATTGGTAGCACCTACTTAAACTTGCCCAGCTAGAGCCACGCACTTATCAGTGTTACGTCGTGAACTTGCACTTGCTCAGCATTGGTAGCACCTACTTAAACTTGCCCAGCTAGAGCCGCGCACTTATCAGTATTACGTCGTGAACTTGCACTTGCTCAGCATTGGTAGCACCTACTTAAACTTGCCCAGCCAGCTGTCAGCGATGATGGCGCCGATGACCGGGAAGAAGTAGCACAGCATGGTCCACACGTGGTACAGCACCGTGGCGTCGTCGTCACTCATCTTGAGCGAGTTGGTGAGGAACAGGGACAGGATGGCTGGCGGACACACGTTCATTCACACTCTCGTTCTTTTCGAAGTTGAAAGAGTTTCCCCGGCTTTACATTGAAACAATATGTGCGACATGCATGCAGATGATTGCCAATGTTTATGTACTGTACCAGAAAAAAGTCGACTAAATTTTTCATTCACGTTATATATTTGGGTTCATTTCCCTTTAAAGAATTGCAGTAAATTTAGTTTATCGGAGGCAAGAGAACTCAAATACTCCAGTCCAGCTCTCTGGATGTTACACAGAAAAACAAAAACCCAGAATCTGGGGCAACTCAACCCGAAAACGAATGGCAAACAAATTATTTTCGAGTTGATTATTACCTCAAAAAATATTTCTTTTACCCTTGGTTTCTAGGTTGAGTTGGCCCAGATTCTGTGTTTTGGTTCTTCTGTGTAATTTTCTTCTCCTTTACGAAACACTCTCGATTACTGGTTTACTTCGATCTTAATTTACATACGTATTTCTGCTTCCTTGAAAATTTCTATTGGCAATCTAAGACTGATGACTGATTTTTATCAGCAGATCACTGACTGCTTCACAATTTTTGGCCCCAGAGCAATTTTTTTTCTTTTTTGGTCAAGAATCTGCTGAACGGACATTTAGGCCTGGAAGTCGTATCAACTCACTCCGCATCCCGTAGAAAGTGAACCGCTCGCAGAACTCATTGCCGATGATGAAGAAGACTACTTTTGGGTACTTCAGTTTCTGAAACACGGCAAGGGAGCAAGTCCAATGAAGCATGCTTAACAGAAAGTCAGAAATTAACTTTCATTCAAGGATCAAGAAAGAACAAATTGTATTTATATATATATATATATATATATATGCTAACATTAGCTGGACAATATGTGGTACCACAATCTTAAGTCACCGTAGAGTTGAAATTAATCACTATTGAACAATGGGTTTCACTTACTTAACACAAAATGAGACAATAAGGATGAACAGTTTTACTCACTTTCTCCCCTTGCTCGAGCTGACCGTTCGTAGAACGTCGTTTAGTCAAAGCGTCCACAGGGAGTCCTGTGTGCAGAATTGTGATTGCGTCATTAGTGAGTAATGCGACTCAACAGAATTAGTCGTCAAGTTGAAAGCGCTCCGCCCCGGGATCGCATGTGAAGTCCTCCCTTCCCTGGGTCGTTTCGTACGCAGCCATTTACAACATGAGAGGGTCCCCATTTCTATTCCATTTCGCTTCCTCGTCACTCCGTAGGACTAACAAAAAGATTCCGTGGCCGGTAATAGTTTGGGGAAGACAACACATTATGAAAAATACATGGGCCGGTACGAAAAAAAACCCGGAAGCTACCTCATTCTGTAGTGGGCTGTGACGCGGTTAGGAATATTCTCACGGAACCACCCCCTTGCTGTTAGTTGTCGTTCAAATAACACTAGACAATGGTCTGCGGCGTTCCTCTCTTGTGGGAGGGAAAGGCGGGGCAGACAACTAACAGTCACGGGAAGGGCGGGGCCAGCGTCAGCGTGACGTCAGGTCACTCCAAGAAAGTGAATTATGGCTGTAAATCGCCGCAATTTCGCTAAATAAAAAGATAAAAGTACCAATGAGAAGTCATACATAACCACTGAAAATAGGCTAAAGGCTATCAACTTTTGCAGTCTTGGATTCTTTGACTTCCAGTGGACTACAAGGTACCAAATCTACGTACCCAGAAAACTGGATTCTTGAATCAGGTTTAGTACAATTCGTGATTTTTTGTGCTTAAACTTGATTGAAATTCAGGAAGTTTGTTTTACGGACATTTTGGATTATGTTGAAGCAAGCCGGAATTTGGCTTGAATCGAAGAGGAAATGTGCTTGTTTACTTGAAGCCAATTTTGAGACGAAACCAAGCATATTCCATTAGATTCAAGAGCCGCGTAGTCTGGGCGGCAGAACTTTCTACGCCGCACCGGACCTCGAAAGTAATCTGCCCCTCGGATGAATGGGAAGGGGTAGGGATGGGGCCTCTGCTCTACGGCTGGCCTGCTATCGTCGTGTATCCTCGTGAGAAGGGCCAGCAGCCCGCCAGGCGTCACGCGGCGGGACCATGACATGACTAGTACAGCCCGGCAATCTCCCTGTAACTCCTGCGTACCAAACTTTCACTATCAATCCGCAGTCCAACACGACCCGAACAGCGCCGAGAGAGAATGTCTGGAACACGACCCACTTCTCGAATAGAGGAAGCCAAAATGCATAAACTGACCCCAACTTTAATGGGGTCGTGTACCCCCCGCCACCCTCCCCCCCTTTTTTTTTCTAGTGTTCTCTAAAGAAAGAGACGTAACTGCGGCGGGATGACTTCAACTGACGTATGTGTTGAGTATCGACTCGAAGTGACATACCTGCAAGCCACATAAGGACATAGTATGTCTATACCAGCCTTCGCGCACGGGAGGACTTTCAGAGTAATTCTTACCAAAATGGTCAAACACATATCATAAATAGTTTTTACACACCTACATCCTGACCATAAATAAAGCTTTGAAAGGAAATACTTCATTTGCACATAGATGCTCCTTTTGGCTTTATTTCTCTTTTACAAGCAGACGGCCATAACCGCTCTCCCAAAGTCACGTTGTGTACATTCGATAGAACCGCTGGCCTGCAGATACGCTACGTGGAGCGTGAAGTCCACACTCAGCACATACGTCAGTTGGAGTCACATACGTCTCTTTCTTTAAGAGACAGCATAGTCTCTGCTGGATACACTCGATGTCATGCTCGGGAGCTAGAGCACACATAAGTCTTTCTACGCTAGACTAGACTCCTCATTAAAGACAGGGTGTAATGAGTGGCTCTACGCTTCAGAGGGAACAGGGGCGCAAGTCCGTATGCACCAGAGCGATATTCAAAATATGTTTTAAGAAAACATTCTATTGCACGTAGGACATTTTCGAACATGTCAAACGGGATTGAAAAATGTTCAGGCTGTGAATGTATTGGACCTTCCAGCATTCGCATGAATCAATCTTTGATTTGGTTCACATTTGTCTGAGTCACGCTTCAAGCAAGGCTTGTCTAAACACTGCTGGATAGTATTCCATGCTGCCGTGATGGCCACACTTTAATCATACCTTGTCTAAACACTGCTGGATAGTATTCCATGCTGCCGTGATGGCCACACTTTAATCATAGCTTGTCTAAACACTGCTGGATAGTATTCCATGCTGCCGTGATGGCCACACTTTAATCATAGCTTGTCTAAACACTGCTGGATAGTATTCCATGCTGCCGTGATGGCCACACTTTAATCATAGCTTGTCTAAACACTGCTGGATAGTATTCCATGCTGCCGTGATGGCCACACTTTAATCATAGCTTATCGAAACAGTGCTGGGTTACACTCCAAGAAGCTCTTACCTGCAAGAAGGCTTTCAGGCTTTTCTCCGTTCATTTTGGTTGCGTCGTTGATTGAAAAGGCCGGCTTGGTCTGCTGGTCGTCATCCTGGTAGCCGCTGTTGGTGTGCGCCTCCTCGGGCTCGCCTGCCTGCGGCGGGAGCTCGCCGGGTTCCTCGTGGTCCGGCATGCTGGCTGCAGGCCAATACACAGTTAGAGCAATGGCCCGATTTCGGGCCACTGGCCCTAATTCGAGCCACCTCCATTAAAGAACTTGCAGGCTACGTCAGGTTCTAGGCGACAAAAAATTAAAGAGTTTACAATGTGAACTTTTAAATTTCCATGTCGTTTGGAATCAAGAGTTGCCAGCAAATGATTTTAAGGGGTGGCTCGAATTAGGGCCAGTGGCCCAAAATAGGGCCATTACTCTACTGTAGCTTGTACAGTTGTTTTGTGGAGTTTTAATTTCGTCTGAGAACTCCATCCAGAAATTACCATTACCACATCCAGCCATCTAAAATTCTGAAATTTGTAGCGCTGGCGCTTGTTCGGTGGGACAAAATCGTATTGATGGACTGGCTATGATTTCATAGGAGAAGGAACAGCTGCTGCATATATTCTTTTCACAACTAACTAACGCTTCACAGTATGGGTCTGCTTTCAACGAACTTAAATGGGGAACGCTATAAACAATAAGAAAATGGTCTCTACTCCTTAAATGCTTAGTAGCTGTGCTCTAACGATAAAACTGCTAATTTTAAAAGCGGCCGCTACCTCGTTTACGGAGGGGGCCCCCCCCCCCCCTTCCTAAGAGTCTTACGTAATTTATGGACAGCCCCTTAATTCTCTGAGAAGGCAAGCTCGTCTCAGCAGCAGCCCCCTTGTTAACGTGTACGCGGGCGGGGCTGATCAGAGGCTTCCACTCGCTCGCGGGGCGTGTCACCATGTCGACGAGGGCACTCAGCTCGCCCCGGCTCGCCCCGCCTCACACTCACAGCCCTCCCTCCTCGCCACGCTTGAAGGCGGCCCCGGCCACTGCGGACCGCAACACACTCGTCAGTACCCCGCGCACAGGGGACTTTAAACGCTCCGCGTACGGTTGGTTGGTTAAAGCACTCAAGCCTCTGATAGACTTACGGCTTGACACGAGGTTGTTGCGCGCACGAGGAGTGACAACGTATTGTCGCTCTTCGTACGAGCAGTATCGTGTACTCTCACTGCATACTGACCGCTGCGTTAGGTCGGTCAGGGGCACCACCCCATACACCACCTTTCGATACCGCGCTCCGTCAAAACAGGCACAGCGTATCGTTTTATTGGTGGGTGGTCAGAGCACCCGGTCTATCCCAGATAAAGTCTGTAGTCGTTGAAGCCGAGCGGGGTTAGCCGCCTAGACACTCCGCTCCGAGAGAAAACAGGGGTTACTAGCACTAGAAGTTAGATTTGTTGCTGTTGTTTGCGGTAAAATATTGAATGGCGAGGCGATACTGATCCGTGACCTTCCAGATCGGCCATAGTCTCCAGCTGATAGCTACGGCTCTCCTTCTTGACTGGCAACCCCTTGCTCTGGGTTTACCGGCGGGCCCCTCCCTCCCCCTCCCCGCAGTCACCGCTGCACCGACCCGTACTAAAGACCTGATACTTGGCAAAGAAACGCGATGCGCGTAATTTCTCATACCACGCCTTTAGTTGTCATATACTGGGCTAGTGCGGCAGTCGCAGCAGTTGTCTCCCCAGTCACTAGTAAAGATGGCGGACTAGGCGGGACAGCCAGCGCGTTTCTTTGCCAAGAGTATCCAGGTCTTTAACCCGTACCTGCCCGCCTCCCCTCCCCCTCCTCTTCCACCTCGTGCGGAAAGAGGTGCGCTGTCCTTTGTCCTCACTACGGGACCAACAGAGTAAAGTGCACAAACAACACAGCCAAAAATAAAATAAAACATGAAGCTGATAGATGGACTTACCCTGAGGGGTGCTCGGTGCGCCTTTCTCCGTGCAGTGCGCTGAGGTTGCAGGGATGCAGGGTCCGTGGAGTGAGGGTCCAAAGGCGATGGTGGGTAGGGGAGCCGCTAGTTGTGGCACATAATTTAAACTTCCATCAAATTCGATCACGGACACACGAATGAACTCAACACTCTCACTAATCACTGATCACTAATCACTGCACTGCACTACACTACATTATTGCTCGGCCCCTGATGAAGGTGTTCCTCGTGGCGGCCGTCGCGGGTGGTGGTCGGGAAAGCAGCCACCGACCCTCCCCTCCACCCTCCGGTTCTACATGCCGTCGACAGCAGAGTAACAGTACTGCACCGGCCAGACCTCGGGCCAGACTAACCTCACTTTTGCACAGTCAGACCACGCGGAACACAAGAACACTGATATCTTGAACACGAACTGACGGATGGATTTGCTACCATGTACAGGGCTGGGCAATGGGCAAGGTGCCCGGTAAGAAGAAGTGAATAAGATCGGTCGAGCGGCGTGGCGTAGCGTGGCGCGGACGCAAAAC
>CABIKL010003795.1:0-10460 GCA_902196195.1 Aptinothrips rufus | reverse complement strand
TTCACAGTGGACTGTGCAATAGAAAATAATTTGTGCATAGAAAGCTATCTGCAGTCACTCTTGCTGAACTTACGTACTTGACATTCTCAGAGCTTTTAGTTTTGCTTTCAATATTTGTTTTTCTTCTTGCAACTGGTCCATGTATGCAGCTTTCTTCCTCAACATAGCGTTTTCAGAAGAGAGCAGGGACATTGACTTCATAGCAGCTTGCAGTAAATGCCAATGCTCACAATTAGGAGGGTGATGACAATTTTCACTGCTGCCCTCCCACATCGAGCGAAGTTCACTCACAGTGTAAACACCAGAGTGGAATTTCGAACTGGACTCCATGTCGACAAAGTAGTTTGAGACAGATACTCGTTTTACATCAACCTGCACATACGATAGTTTGCGTCAAAAATACAATTACAACCGGGCATAGGAAGTGATAAAGTAGCATTTAGAAATTGAAACGGAACGCAAACTCACCCTGACGATATTAGAAGACATAAATTTTTCCGCTCACACCTCAGAACATAACCGAAGCATAACCTCGTACACGAGCTTCCAAAGTCTTACAAACTGGAGAGAAGCCGCATGGATGTACTGACGCACATACAAACAATACTACAGAAATGAACGTTTGATTCAAATCAGCTTTTAAAGGCGAGGTTCAAGTTGAAAACTAACAATAATATGGGCTAAAATACATAAAAACAGACGCTGTGACAGCCTAAACGTCAGAGGAGGCAGCTGCTGCTGTTTGTGGAACCAAAACAAAGGACGGCGCTGCCAACCACGATATGTTTCACGAACTATAATCCTCGGAAACGCAGTTGTTTCTACCCCACAACAGACGTAAAATTATTTCAAAAGTGAAAACTAAGCATAAAAAGAACGAGCCGAAACCAACCGTCAGCCAAAAAGTAATGATAATATTATTGTGGATAAATGCCAACGTTGGCAGTTTTGGATTCACCAAAATGGATGCCTCCTGAAACCACGTGACCGCATAAACCAATCACAGCACGACCCCCCACTTGCCGGTCTCTCCTGTATAGAGGACCCTAGGGCGGGGTGGGGCGGGGCGGTAATAGCGAGGCGAGCCCGGCGGAGAGCGGACCTCCCTCCCCTCCGTACGCGGCGCGGCGCCAGAACACAATGTCAAGAGATAAGAAGAGGTAAACGCAGACATAATTGCTGGGCTGCATCTGCTACAGAGGCGACCATAATAAGACCGCAGTGCCAGTCTGAAGACAGGTAAGTGCGGCAGCATGGCGGCAGACAGACAGACAGGCACTGCTCCCGTGCAAGCAACTCCGCGAGCAGCCAGTTGAGCTCACGCGGGCTTTCTGTAACGGTATGGTAAAAAAAAAAATCAGCAAAAATAAGGAATTATTACATTTTTTTCGGTTTTTATTCTTCTTTTCCTCCTTTTTTGAGATTTATAATTTAGTCTTAACAAGACACTACTTTCGATAATATCTCTGCAGCAAATTGTACAGTTGTGTTACTTGTATCTACCAACATAGTGGCGTCTTTTCTGTTTAAAATTTTTGTGAAAAAATGTTCAATGTCATAACATTAGAAAGTATCAAAAAGAAAACTTAAAAAATTAAACAAATGAAAGTTCTAAAGCAGTAACTAATAATTATCATAAAACTAAAACATTGTAATTGATCACAAATATCGACTCGCATTTGTCTGGCACAGGTGTAAAATTTTGAGTCTTATAGTTCTAATGAGAACAGAGAAAACTTAACGCTCTCACACCATTCATCTTCTATGACTCATTATTTTTGCTTCACATACAAAACTTAGCTTACAATCTATCACGATCTGAGGGCTCTGGTAAATTATGAGTTCTTTTCAAAAGAAAATGGGGGCATTCACTCACAATAGCACGTTAAGTCAAATTTTTACTTGTATCCATAAAAATAAAGTCTTTTTGCCTTTCTTTCATGAAAGGAAAAAATTGGCCTTGCCCACAGCCTCCGAAATGGCAGGATTCGCACCAATCTATTTTCGGAATACACATCAATCAGTCTTCCCAGTCGTCGCTTTCTCTTATTCAACTAATATCGAAATTTAGAAATTTATGCAGCGATGATCATTTGGAGGTGCGGGGCTAGCGATGGGAGGGTATCGAGTCGATCTCCTCACACAAGGTGCACAGAACGCGCTGTGCTTTACTTGGTTTGTTCCTTTCTGTTCCAGTCGAAGTGGTTACCACACTTGGCACTTGTTGACGGGGTTCATGGGGCTGCCCACCGGGCAGTTGAAGTCCTTGGCGAAGTCCTCCTGGTTCGACATCGGCCCGCGAACCCGGAACTCACCCGGCGAGTGGTACCTGCGACAACAGAGCCGAGGAAGTCAGGCAGCTATTCACGGGCACAGGAGGACTGACGAAACTCGCTGATCGTTACAGTTTAGGAACAGCTTCATCGAGGACTTATATTCAACTGAATGCGGTGCGGGCGGACGAGAGCGCGCGTTGCTTCGCTAGCAGCGCTTCAGCAGGGAAGTCCACGGAGCCCGTCAGCCCCGCCAGCGCTGCCAGCGCACTCTACGGGCTGCGGACCGAACTACGAAAGAGCGCGCTCTCGTCAACGATTTAGTCATACTCCGCGCGAGCAGAGACTTTACCACCGCGGCTGCAGCACGAGCTCTGACGGGTCACATCACTTTCAAATCACTCCCTCCCGATCGTAACATGTGGTCGAAATCACCCCAATCGGATCAAAATAATCCACGTATACCGAAGGAACCCTGCTCGCGGTCAAAATGATCCCCTTTCGATCCCAATCGCCCCTCCGTTTCGACATCGAATGGCACTCACCCGGTGGTGATGCGGACGCGGAGGGCCTCGGGCCGGTACTTGGAGCACCAGCTGCTGGCCGCGGACACCCAGAAGAGCTGGCGCGGGTTGAGGGGCAGGCCGGGCAGGCGGGGCTCGGGGCCGTTCTGGTCCACCCAGGTGTTGTAGGCGCGGTAGGCCTGCTTGATGCCGCCGTTGTCGGCGATGTTCTCGCCCTGCGTGTTGATGCCGTTCAGCTTGAGCCCCACGTCCCGCGCCGTGAAGTTGCCGTACTGGTAGATGATGCAGCGCGCCTTCTCCAGGTAGCTCTGCTGCGTCTCCTTGGCCCACCAGTCCACCAGGTTGCCCTCGTTGTCGAACTGACGGCCCTGCAGACACACCAAGAGGTGTTATAACTGATAGTTCTGGATGAATAATTAATTCATAGATAACTGAACACTTCGAAACTGTTTATTCCTCATAATCTTACAGCCTCACACACACACACCCTCAGCCCTTTTCGGTATGAGAAACTTGTCATACCACACTGGATGAATAATTAATTCATAGATAACTGAACACTTCGAAACTGTTTATTCCTCATAATCTTACAGCCTCATACACACACACCCTCAGCCCTTTTCGGTATGAGAAACTTGTCATACCACAAGAGGATCAGCCTCGGCGCTTCTCGGGGCCTAAGGGGTCGTCCATAAATTACGAAAGACAAAATTGGGCTCTGTTTGACCCCCTCCTCCCCTTCGTAAGGCGAGTAACCTAACCTCACCATGCTTTTGGTATAGGACCATGAGGCAGGCTCGGACCCCCTCCCACCTTTAAGAACCTTACGTAATTTATGCACAGCCCCTACAACAAGCCTGTGAGCCATGAGGTCATCCGCCAGGAGAACAATTTAACTTACCTGGTCGTCGAAGCCGTGAGTGATTTCATGTCCGATGACGAAGCCGATGGCACCGTAGTTCATGTACCGAGGCCGGTCGCTGGAGAAGAATGCACCCTGGAGGATGCCAGCAGGAAATTCTAAAAGAGAGGAAAATAAGAAAGAACGTTTTTTTTGTGTTTTTTTTTCTTCTAATGATACGCGAAGGGAGGGTCGAGACACCACGCAGCCTCGCAACTGTAAAGACCTGGATAGTGCGCAAAGAAACGCGATGCGCGTAATTTCTCATACTACGCCTTTAATTGTCATACTGTGCTGGCGCGGCAGTCACAGCAGTTGTCTCCCCAGTCACTAGTCCAGAGATGGCGGACTAGGCGGGACAGCCATCGCACTTCTTTGCACAGTATCCAGGTCTTTACGCAACTGGTGGTACTCACGGATGCTGTTCTCGATGGAGCTGTAGAACGCGTTGACAATGGCTGGCCGCCCGTGTGAGATCCACTCGGTCTTGTTCACCTTCTGGCGCAGGCGGTTGAACGAGTAGTCCGTGCCGAACTTGGTCAGGTTCAGGATGCTCTCCAAGTAGAGGTCGGGGTTCACTTCGAGCTGCCCACAGAGATGCGTCATGTCACTACAGTCACGGGCGCTCTCAGAGGGTGACGATCACACTGCACTCACCCCTTCGTAGAACTTGTCGAGCTTCTCGTTGTCCAGCAACTCGTCGGGGTAGGCGATGTGGTTGGTCATGGAGTAGGCCTTGTTCAGAGCAGCTTGCCTGCAACAACCAGAGGCCTCGTTAGCGCGCCCGGGGCGTAGGCAGCCCACCGCACGCGCACAGCGCCCGTGTGGCCGAGCAAGGAGCAGCACTCACAAAACGGTTTGAATAACAAGGCAGTGCATAGACTCCCAAAAATAAAAAAAAATTTGAAGAACTGCTTTCACTTTCACGATTATACCGAATCAAGTTTGAAGAAGCACCTCAAGTTTCGACATTCTTCTCCAGTTTTAAAACCCTAACTTAGGGTTTCGAGTTTCAAACACCAGAAAAGTTTTGAGAACGTCCTTACTCTTCAAAAGCCTCAGCAAGTTTCAAAAGACCTTAGCAAGTTTCAAGAACTTCATCGAGATTCGTCGTCCTCAAGCTTTGTACGTGACTCACTTGGTGGTGTCGTCCATCCAGGGGCAGGTCTTGAGGATCTTGTACATCTCGTCGCGGATGTTGTTGACCATTTCGAGGGCGGCGCGCTTCGAGTCCTCCTTGAAGTACCTGCGCACGTAGAGCGAGCCGATGGAGAGCGACATGCTGCCGCTGGCCAGGTCCACGCACTCCTTCCACCGGCTCTCGCGCTCCGTGCGCCCGGACAGCGCCGTGTAGAACTTGAGCTGGCGGTCGCGCACCGCGTCGTGCAGGTAGCTCAGCGTCGACGAGCACGCGCGCCACATCATGTAGTTGGCGACCGTCCTGGGGGAAACAGAATCAACATTATTTCAACCCAAGGGGATGAACAGGCTGCAAAGATTGCATTGGGGAGCAAAGAAATGTACGCCTGTCAAAAGCAAAACTGAGAGTCAATCACGAAAAAAATGGCATTTCTCTAAAAAAGAAATCAGAAAATTTGCGTTGACGGAAAAAAATAACAGTTTTCTGAATTGTTCTAAATAAACAAGCTCCATAAATGGCTGATGGATAATATCCTGCGAAAAACTGCGATGCGTCTGCATAAAGTATTGCAAATATTGTCAGTTCCTCTTCTTTTTCTCATGTGCAAAGGAAAAGAGAGATCGAGCTGCCGAGTGCTCACCTCTTGGGGGTCATGGCGAGCAGCTTCTCCAGCTTGGCGAAGTACTCGGGCACGTCCACGATGACCACCTCGTCGTCCTTGAGGGTGATGTTGCTGGGCAGGATCCTCTGCATGTACTCCTTCCAGGGGATGGAGGGGTACTTCTCCTGCAGCTCGGTGATCTTCATGGGGTTGTACAGCTTGGAGGAGTTGCGCCTCTGCTCATTGGGCAGCGAGATCTGTGGACGACCAGGAATAACTCAGTTGGTCCAAACTTTTTGGATCGAATGGGAAAAACTTGATTCGAGTCAGATCGGAATCAGATAAAACTCGGTATGTCGAGCTTGATTCGAAGATATTGAGATTCGAAACAATCCGAATTATACGTAATCGAATCATGGTACTTTCCTCGCACGAATCGGATGTACCAAAATTCGATTTGATTAAGTATGGAGCTATACGCACATCTCCTTTGAGGTGGTACGTGACACTGAAGAAGGTTCGACGTGTACTCACGTTGGCCATGTTGATCTCGAAGATGAGGGCGTCCATCATGTCCTTCTCGGCCACCTTGCGGTCCGCGCCGAAGATGACGGCAATGTCCACCTGGTACTTGTAGTACTCCTTCACCAGCTTGTCCTCGAGGCCCTTATGCAGGTACTCCCGGCTTAGACCCAGAGAGGCCTGGTCAATCTATGGGCACAAAACAGTTCCTTACATAAATCCCTGCGAATACTGTGCACTCTAAAAATAATTCGAAATTTTACGATACAAAATTTACAGCTGTTTTTCATCAATGTACAAAAAATTGGTGCTTTTTACACTTAAAGACGTGTTGTAACACGACAAGAATATTAAATGAAAGTACAAGATACTTTCGTAAAATTATAAGAGCTTGAATCAAAAATTACGGTAATTTTTTTGTTACCATTTTACGATTTGTTTTTTCAAAGTAAAAGATACATTCAAGTCATCATGAAGGCGATAGAATAATGTTAGCGACTTACGTCGATGACCCGTGTTGTGGAGTTCTTCAGATCGATGTTGATGGAGAAGTCGAAGATGTAGTCGACGCTGAAGCCTTCCTTCCTGAACCTGTAGACGGCTTCCTTCCAGTCGAAGGCCTGCTCGTCCCAGTCTCTCTCCAGGACGGGCCAGCCGCCCAGCTTCTTGAGGACCTCCTTGGTGGGCTCCAGGCCGCGCTCCTCCACCAGGGCTGCAGGCAAAGACAAGCTTGCACATCACTGCAGCACCACTGAACTCGCGAGAGAGTGTGTCCGGGTTCGAATCCCGTCCCCATCTCGAGCACAGAAGAACCAAAACCCAGAATGTGGGGCAAGTCAACCCAAAAACTGAGGGTAAAAAAATAATAATTTTGAGTTGGTTTTGAGACCTGTTCCAAAATGATCAGGAAGCTTCGAAACGCGTTTTGGAATAGGTCTCAAAATTACTTCCAAAAATATTTTGTTTGCCCCTGGTTTCTGGGTTGGGTTGTGCAGGATTCTGGGTTTTGTTTTTCTGTGAGGAGCCCCAGCTACTCACTCTTGTTCATGCAGGCCTGGTAGAGCCGCTTGGCGATGCCGAAGGACTTGGGGTCGTTGCGGGTCATGGGCTCCTGGATCACGTTGCGCAGCTGCTCCGTCAGGTCGTCGTTGATCTTGGAGAAGGTCGTGATGGACGTCTTGTCGTCGGGGATGTTGGTGGACTTGATGAAGTTCCCGCAGGAGTACTGGTAGAAGTCGTCGCACGGGTCCACGTCCAGGTCCATGGTCTTGAGCAGGTACGAGGCTGCAGACAGCACAGCGACTTAGTCTCCGCTCTCAAGACGCATTAGCAATGAAAATGTTGTGAATTGCACCCTATATGTCTAGAATATTTTTTTTTTTCGAAGCTTAGTAACATTGTTAGTACTAAGGTACCTTACTACTATTGTTACACATAACTTGTCTACAAAAAAGTTACTAGACATTTCGAGTGCAGACGAATTCACAAGTGGATAGTAGATAAAGCACTTTGCTCATTACCCAATATCATAGCCAAGTCCACAACCACCGCGACCTTCACATCTTCCAGTCGTACGTGAGGAGTCTGAAGTGCTGGCCGCGCGTTCAGCGACCACAGAGGCTTTCGACCTGAGGCTATTTGCAACTCCACGCCGTGAGTAAGTGGCGTTAAATCAAAGAACATAACCTGGCCAAGGTGAGACGCGGGCACAGATCGCCGATGAAGCTTTCAGCCAGCTGTAAACGTGAGATGGACTGGACCGAAGCGTGCAAATACTCGTCTCCTCCGGTCTTTTTATAGACAGGACTAGCCGCAGCCGTACGGGACATCAGGAGTGAACGGCTCCGCATCGACTTGGATGTTTACGACTGACAGGGCAAAGCTCTCAAGCGAATCCCTCATCCGCTGCTGGTGCCGTATGAACGAGTAGGAGAGTAGACCAGTGATTCATGACAATTCGACCTCACCGACCGACTCGAATCAACCCCGATTCGACTCGATTCGCACATAGAAAAGCCAAAACCCAGAATGTAGGGCAGTTCAACCCAGAAACCAAGGATAGCAAAATACATTTACAGGTGACTTAGAGACCTGTTGCAAACCGACCAGAAAGCTTCAAAACGCGTTTTAGAATAGGTCTCAAAATCACCATCAATTTTTTTCCTGTTTGTTTCTGGGTTGGATTGCCCAAGACTCTGTGTTTTGTTTTTCCTGTGCGTTACCCCACTATTCGCAGCCTCCAGCCGACTCCTACCTGTGTGGATGCAGCCCTCGGTGAGACACACGTCCTTCTCGGCGGGGTCACCGGGTGGCCTCGGGGTGGGTCCGGGGCCGCGAGAAGGGGCGTCGGCGACGCGCTCGTCTGCAGCAGACGACACAGAGTCAGGAGGCGCGTGGCGGGGCAGCCCCACCACCCGGCTCGATGGTGACTCAGTATTAGTACTTACTCCAGTAGCTTTCATACTCTACAGCATGCACCGTTAAAGAGACACGTATGTGCGATTCTCACTTGAAATGTGGAGCCAAACTCCAATTGGGTTAGAGCAAATCAAACTATTTACGTATCTCGAGCAAACGACAATTTTAACTGGGATGGCTGAGTCCACATTTCATGGAGAATAAACTTGAAGCATGCAAAGCGTCAATACCCGTCTGAAAGCAAACGTACCCATTTCATGCACCACAATCAATCCAAGCATCGATTGGCTTTCAGTACACGAAAAGTAAAGAGGAAGAGACGGAATGGGTTGTTAAGGTCACTAAAGGATGAAGTCATAAAGACATGTTGTGTTAGTCTGGTGTAGTGGAAATTATTATTCTAACGTAATCATCAACCTTTCATTCACATTGTGGGGTAGCGTGTCGCGGTACCGCACGCAAGTGAGCGAAGTACATTTATCCCAGCAATCAACATCCGCAACCGTGAAGAGAATAGAATTATTTGTGAAAAAAAAGGAAAAACACCTGGTGCATTCATGCCACCAGAGTTCTGGCTACAGGCAACGTATACTTCCACTTGAGATGGCATTCACTACCCCTCCACCGCATCAAGACTTTGGGCGACAAGGGTTTTCAAAAAGTAAAAACATAGCGTGATTGAAGAAAAAAATTATTCCCATGCTCTTTTTTCTTTCTTTGTTGCAATATATCTCCCAAATGCTAACAGAGGTCATACAAGGGTGATCCATACGACAGTTCTATGAGGTGCACGTGATGTGTCGACTACAGGCCACACCAGGTGAGTGGTGACGGCCACAGAGACAGCCATGGAAGGAGTGAATCTGGTGATACCGCGGGGGGAGGGATGAATGAGTACATGAACATAGATATGAATAACGCGCTAGTGCGCGGGCTCCCCACCTCCAGCAACAGGACTCCTTCTGAATCTCGCCACCGGGGCGCTGTCGTCGGCACCTGTCCAACCTTAGAACAAAGCGACAGGTAAATACACACAGCCCGTGACACCCGCGACTCAACAAAAGAACATCGATAAGCGTGACGCCAATGACAACACAAAAGAATATCGCTAAGCATTATGTATGATTTGCCATAAAATTGTAATGAAACCATGGACAACAAAGAGAAAAGTGAAAATATCTGCTTGAGAAAACGAAATTCTTTTCCCATACTACCACAGTAAGAGAGCACTGACAATATTTTTCTTCAGAAAAGGTTGTTAGTCTGCAGATCCATCAACACGCTCACAGAGAGCAGCGCCACTCAGGTCAGCAGCAATTCGACTGTTATTAGTTACGTCGGCTGACCTTTGACCCGCAGCGCAACCTCATGACCACCCGCACGGCTCATGGAATTTACAGCAATAGACGTGCATTGCAGTTATGATTACCACAACACTGTCATCTTCTTTTTCTTGGCAAAGAATATTGAACATCGTACGAAATTGAGAAATAAAGCCGTTTGAAGCAATACCAGGTGTCGCACTTTGGTCGGTGCACTGTAAAAATTTCAACCGTCGTTGAGATGACAATTCCGTGGCTAATTTTTTTATTACAACAATCTCGTCATTGCCGCTTGGTGACAGTATCGCGTCGCCCATGTAATGCGCATAGGAAATTTGAATCTACCTTAAGATTCCATCGTTACACAAAGATTTGTCGTCATTTCTTTCAGATGAAAATTTCGTCCACAGTTTTGTCGTCAAGAGGCTACAAATTTTTACAGTGCATTCATGGAACACCTGGCACATTAAAAGTTAGAGGCAGCAATGCTGCCGCAGCATCATGCGCGCTCCGTACATGCATTGCCTTTATACACGATATAGTCCAGCTGAAACCTCAGGCAGCCTGTTGTTCAGTTCAATAGGTACCGCTGTACAGCATTGCCAACTCATTGGGCAGCGAGTCAAGTTGGCGCCCTGCCTAGGGCCCATGCGGGCCGATGCGTCCTCCAGTGCACGGGATGTGATTTGCACATGGCCCACGTCCGATTCAAAGCCTGCTGACAGCTTTCTCTCTCTCTCTCTCTCTCCCCCCCCCCC